>JASDQU011377335.1:24210-43113 GCA_032191745.1 Picea mariana
AGTGCAAGCAACCCTTGTTTTGCGAGATCACCTTCCAAGGGTACTGAAAGTGTGATACGATGTCTGCCCTAGGTACCATGGGAATCCCCCCACAGTCACCTCTGTAGATACCTAGGAAAGTTCATTAGGGTTACCAACTCGCAATTGTCCTCTAGAGGGGTACATTCAACAGTCGGGACTGAACGTATGGGTAGGATAACAAAGTCTGAATCTATTCCAGAGGACTAAAGATAAGTGGACCGGTAATACTTATGAGGACCTTGAATGGATTCGATATTCACAAAGCACTGAGACTAAATGAACCAGTAACACTCAAGAAAAACCCCCAATATATGCTCATTCCACTACGATTGGTCAATCTATGGAAGGGTAATCTTAGTTGTTCTTCCACATGTGACCTCGTGTTTAGCCCCTATGTTAGAGGGGGTTCCCAACTATTCCTATACTGCAGTTGTAATTTGTCCCTCTTTAGTGTTCTATAGTCTTGTGTAGTAGTCTTGGACAATTTACTCACTTTTCCTAGTCCAAAGGATCTAGCTCTAAGCTAATGTTGTTGTACTAAAAAAAAAAATGTTTAGTTAATTTTATTAGCATGTTGGTTGATTTTAATAGTCATTTTTACTTAGAAGGATGTACGAAGATGAAACTAATGATGTGATGACTTGACTCCAAAATGATGCAAAAATAATGAAATGCAAAGATTTTTCTTTCAATGAATCCTATCTACAGGAAGGAGAAAATACATTTTTCTTCTTAATGGAAATAAACACCCATAAACATGCAACTTTCACTTTTCTTTTTTCAAATGGAAAAAAATTGAAATGCCAGGCTATCAATTTAATGTTCACAAAATCCCAAACAAAAACAAGCTCTTTCAATTATGTACCAAGACACTCCAACTATGAAATTAGGATGGGAAATTTGTGTTTTCTTCATTCTAAATCACATGAAAACTCAAAAGAGACACTTCTTTTGCTTTTGCTTTTAATCAAAATGAAACTATTCGATGACACTTTGCAAAGAACTCAAAAGCGAATGAAGGTGGAGAAAACAAGTGCCCAAGGAATAAAAGATTCAAATACAAGAATGTCGTCAATGCAAAACTCAAGCTTTCAATGGTAGAAAAAAGTTTTCAAATAACTTGAAAAAAGATTTCACTCTAAGATGAGATGCAAATCAAGAGAGTTGGCTTTGTTTAAACAATGGAAACAAATCCAAAATATTTTTAAAAACAAATGAACTCTCTTCACAAAAGTACCATCAACACTAAAAGTTTGGGGGAATGAGATTACATGACCTAAACCGTACCCGCAAAAGAAAAAAGTGTTTTTAATTAAATAAACGAAATGACACACAAAATCAAATATTTTAAAATGACTTTGAAAAATGTTGTATAACTGTTGGGACAAATCTGAGAAATATCTGAAATGGTGGAAGAAAGGAAAGACATGGATCTGGGCTTTGTTTGAAGGATACCCCTTGAAAAAATGGCTTTTAGAGCATGGTCTCACCCTATCAATGACCACAGGGAGACCACAAAGCACTGGTCGCTCCTTGTAGAGGACTAGAGGGCGACCACAATGAAGTGGTTGCTCCTAGCAGTGTAATTCTCAGTGTGGTCGCTCCATATAGTGGAAAAAGTCGCGACCGAAAGGGTCTGGTCACTCCCTGCAATGGAGAAACTAGCTACCAAAAGGGTATGGTCACTCTATGGGCATGAATAACCCACGATCGTGATCGTGCAAGTGCAAGAACTAATAGATCTAAGATAGATATATCAGATCTAGGTCTGAAAACTTCCCAATGGCCCCAAAAAAGACTTACTGATAGAATGAAAAAAAAAAATCAAAGCTTAAAACAGGCAAAGATCTTGAGAATATGAATTCAAAAGTTAAGGAAGAAACTGACTAAACAACAATGACTTCCCTAGTGGGGTCATCGGTCTGTATAATTTGAATGCCCTGAGGGTTTTTTAGGGTAGTGAATCCATTTATGCATTCAAAAATGCAATTTAAACAACAAAAAATGGTCATTTCACAAAGATTTGCTTCACTGAATTTCGATGAAAAAGTTCAAATAGTCGAATGTTTAGACAATTCCTATTAAATATGCAACTCCTATTAAACTCTTACTACAACATTTTTAGTTGCTACAAATTTCTTAGGACTTTGTTTAAGTCACATTTTTTTAATATCCATTTATCATTTTATTTTCATTATTTAATATATGTTGCATTTAACACTTAATAAGAATAAAAATGCACAACTATGACAATTTTGTAACAAATAATCGTTAGCATTGAACCATTAAAAAAAAAATTAAAGCATTGAACCATTAAAAAAAAAATTAACAGCATTGGACTATTAAAAAAAAATTAATATCATTGGACCACAAAAATTTTAACGTTAAGAGATAAATATGGAACATGATGTGTTCAAAGTTATTTATTATATTTATATATAATATATCTATTCTATAATATGCTTGACCAAAAAGATGGAAGGAGAGAAGAGCCACTGGTATAAATCTCTCTTCTAATTAATGATAATTAATTAAATTATTAAAAGAATAAAAAAATATAGGAGTACATAAATCAAATTAAATATGTTTTAATTGAATTACATTATAATTATATTATAGGGTTGTTTTGGGGTCTTTTTACTTTGAAATTCTAAACATATTTAATGATTTTTTAATCATAAATTTCAATTTTATGGTTATCAGTTGAAAATGTTAGCATATTCTTAATATTACTTTCAAATCAATAGATTTTATGTTCATAATTTTCTAGTATTTTTAAAAGCTTCTATTAATCGTTTTACTTTTTAACATTTACTTAATATAATTAAAAAATTACTGTAGAACCATATAATTGTCAAGTTCAAATGATTAACAACTTTAATTGAAATTGAAAATTTACTCCACTATTTACTTTTTATCATTTTACAGTGTTACATTTACATTTATGCCACTTTATTACATTTACATTTATACCACTTTTACTTATAACAACATAATTACAATCCATGGTTTCATATTCTTCCACATTTCATATTCTTCGTTTCATCTTACCAACAGCCGTAAGCCTTTCGGCTTTCAGATTTAACGGCTGTGCTAGTTTTATGAACGTGTTATCACAAAAATGCATACTGAGAATAAGCTAATCTTATATTAAAATAACTTTTTTCCCCATTATAAATTTGATAAAGATCGGTAGATTTGATTAGAGTGCAGGATGAAAACTGTGACACGGAACATATGCTATAGTAGTAAAAGAGTGGTACTAAATGCTAATCGAAACCATCTCAAGACTTTCATGCTTTACTAGTACGTTTTCTGAAATTGTGTGAGGCGTTGTCCTGTCTGTCGCTTTTCTTGGGAGCTCGGATTTATGACGCAACCCGTTCATGTCGGGTTCTGGTGGCCTCAAGATATTCCACAAAACGTTGCATGTTTATCCAAGAGGATCCTCCCTCGCTACTTGCTTTCCTTATGGCTTCTCTCAATTCTCTACTGTTCCTCCTCATCACTTCCCCTTCCTGACAAACCAGCAGAGCTCTAATAGCCCTTGCGATCTATGTTCGCTCTATCAGCCCATCGTCCCTAAACGTCTCTAACTGCAACCCAATCTTCCACTGGTTAACCACAAGCATTCTATGGGTGTATTGATCAGTCCCCTGTGGAAAAACCAACATGGGGACCCCCATACTCAGGCTCTCCATTGTGGAATTCCATCCACCGTGCGTGAAGAGGCGATCCCCATTATAAATTTGATAAAGATCGGTAGATTTGATTAGAGTGCAGGATGAAAACTGTGACACGGAACATATGCTATAGTAGTAAAAGAGTGGTACTAAATGCTAATCGAAACCATCTCAAGACTTTCATGCTTTACTAGTACGTTTTCTGAAATTGTGTGAGGCGTTGTCCTGTCTGTCGCTTTTCTTGGGAGCTCGGATTTATGACGCAACCCGTTCATGTCGGGTTCTGGTGGCCTCAAGATATTCCACAAAACGTTGCATGTTTATCCAAGAGGATCCTCCCTCGCTACTTGCTTTCCTTATGGCTTCTCTCAATTCTCTACTGTTCCTCCTCATCACTTCCCCTTCYTGACAAACCAGCAGAGCTCTAATAGCCCTTGCGATCTMTGTTCGCTCTATCAGCCCATCGTCCCTWAACGTCTCTAACTGCAAYCCAATCTTCCACTGGTTAACCACAAGCATTCTATGGGTGTATTGATCAGTCCCCTGTGGAAAAACCAACATGGGGACCCCCATACTCAGGCTCTCCATTGTGGAATTCCATCCACCGTGTGTGAAGAATCCCCCAACAGAAAGATGAGATAAAATAGATAATTGGGTCGACCACGGAACCACCAGGCCTTGATTTTTCGTTTTCTCCAAAAAGCCCTCTGTTAGAACGCCCCCATTATCAATTGCCTCAAGATCAGAATTTAACATATCTGGACGGACCACCCAAACGAACGGCCGCCCACTTTCCAGTAAACCCATAGCTATCTCTTCGACTTGAGCTTTGGATATACGAGCCACGCTTCCAAAGGAAATGTAAAGAACGGACGATCTGGCCTTCGAATCTAGCCATTGCGCGCAATCCGTTTCTGCCCACAGACTTAAGGATGTAGAGAACTTCTCCTCATGCTTGCACTCGGCTTCAAGATAAACTGATGGAAGAAACGGACCGAGTGAGCAGATGGGAGCTGCTGTGTTTCGAACTCCATCGCTTGCTTCCTTTTCGAGTTCGTAGACTGTATTTCCAATAATCCACTCTGTCTCGTCGAGTAAGGGGAGCTGTTGCACAACAAGCTGATGCAGCCTACTAGAAGGGTCTCCTGTCTGGATATCTGATGGCAGATCTTCCGGCTGCAACGGAGGAAGTCCGGGAATGTAATCAATTATATCCTTGGGATCTGTAAAAACAAAACATTCATCGCTATTTTACATTGTTAGCGTCATTTATTTCAAAAAACCTAAATCTGAGTGCAATCAAAAGAGAGGAGAAAGAGTGCACCTTCTTTTCTAGGCGGAAAGTGACCGTTGGAAATAATCATTGAGAGATGTCTGTAGATGGTATACACACTCACAGACTGCGACCAGAATGCAACGAAAGGGAGCTCAAATTTCCTGGCGACAAGAAACGTCCAAGTAAGAAAGGAGCTGCCGATAATACACGAGAACGGAGCCTTGCCAGCTTCTGTATCGAGGTGACTTTTTATCAGATCCTCCACAGAACCTCTCATTTCGTTCATTACAGATCGGAAAAATTCCGAACGATTGGCCATTCGGTTAAAATCCTGCGGTAGACCGTCTGAAACCTGTGCGAAACGAATGTTTGAATTCGGACCAAGTGTTGTCCCGTCGTGATAACTGCGGGCTTTCATCATTTTGGAATGATTGGATTCCGTGTTGATGAAGGTGATCAGAATGCCTTTGGAGGCAAGCATCTCAGAGAGTCGTATAAGTGGAGTTATGTGGCCCTGATACGGGTATGGTATAACCAGGACATGGGTAGCCATAGTTACGAGCAGATAGCTAGACGGGCTCTTTGCCTGTGAAATAACTGAGGGAATGTTGTATTCGCCCTGGTCTCATAGAGAAGTTTCCAACTTGAATGATGAAGAGAAGGGTCGGTGGAGCACGCTGGTGTTGAATGAAGGGCTCTTGTCGTTTATGATTTCATAGCAAACAAATTAGAAAGTTCGATTCACAGACACGCAATGAAAAAATATAATCAATGCACTGTATAGACTAGCACAGCGGCAAACTAAACGTCTAAAGTTTCTGCCGTTAAAATTTTCAGAGTAGTAAAAATCCGGTGTGTAGTGAAAAAAATCTCTAATTGACATTATGTTCATGAAAATTTCTAGTTCACTAAATAATCAAATGAATTTACACTAGCACAGTCACAAATTCGTGGTTAAGGTTTAGGCTCGTCCAGAAAATAAAATACAGTGTTAAAATAAACTTGAAACGCCGGGAAAGAGAATTGTCTTGGGATTAGCTGCAATTGTCATAAGTGTTATATTGTTGTCTCGGGATAAATTGGATCTAGCAATATTAAATAAAGAAGGCTTGCAAACCCTGAGCCGCCGGGAAAGAGAAACGGTCCAGAGGTGGATGGAAGGAGGCAGTGTGTCCAGAACATGGCTGATGAAGGCCAAAGGTTTAGGTTGGCCTAGAAAATGAAACCTAATCACTCATACGTGGCAATTAGCTAGCCACTATAGTAATTTTTAAATATGATTAAGTAAAAGTAAAAAAATAAACATGTAAACTGATGTCTTTATAATAGTGAGGAAGTTAGTGGTTGAAATCACAACCATTGATTTATTGGGACTACTAAGAATATTCCATCAATATTTAATATTTTTCATACAAAACTGATTAAGCACTAAAAACTTATTAAATGTGCCCATGATCAATAGGTGTACGCCTTTCGACATAATTATGAAAGAAAGTTATGAACATGAGATTTCATTCATTAATTTGGAAGGACAAAGAAAAATATGCCAACGTCTTCAATTGATAATCATAAGATTGGAATTTATGGTTAAAAGATGAATAAATAAACCCATTTCCAATAGATATACTTTTAATAAACTAAGATGAAAGACATATTCTCCAAAAAAAAAATAACATAACATAATATAATTAGGAGATAACATAAAATAACACAATTATAATTAGAAAATCACATGTTCAAATCTCCAAGAGGTCAAGGGATAGGGGTCAAGAGATAGGGTAATGTAGGATAGAGTACACCATTATTATTATAATAAATAATTAAAAAAACATCAATTATTTTTAAAATTATAAAAAAAATTATTATTAAAAAAAATTATATTCCAAATAATAATTTATATATTCATATAAATTTAAAAAAAAAATTATAATTTATTATTAGCAATAAAAATAAATAAAAAAATTCCATAATGTACAAGGCAAAGCCTATTATTATTATTGAAGTAGCTACCCATTCATTTGAATGGTATGGAAGTTATTTTAATTAATTGATTTGTGATAAGTGTAAACACGCAACAAATATGGTATGGAAGTTATTTTAATTAATTGATTTGTGATAAGTGCTAACACGCAACAAATTGAGTATGCGTTTACAAAGCAAACTTGTCCTTTATCTTTGTATTGCTTGGATAGTTGACCTATTTATTATATATGAAAATGATTTATTCTATGTAAATATATTAAATATGATAATGGTTATATTTGAATTATATTTTATTAATAAAGATTAATTTTTCATATTAATTTTTTTTAGTCAAAATTAATTTGTTTATTTATTATTTTTATTAAATTAATTTATTTATTATTTTTATTAAATTTGTCTATCATAAGAATCATAAAATTTCTAAAAATTCTTGTGTTTAGATATAATGGATGTGTATACAACTTACTCATTTACTTAATTTTAAAATAATTAAGTTACTTTATAAATGCAATTTCAATGTAATTAGCACTAGTTTAAAGGGGTTGTGATGAATATTTAAAACTATAAAGATGATTACTATTAAAAAAAATTAATTTAGTAAAATTATTATCAAACTATTTAATTTCAATGTAATTAGCACTAGTTCAAAAGGGTTGTGATGAATATTTAAAACTATAAAAACCATTACTATTAAAAAAAAAATAGTAAAATTATTATCAAACTATTTAATATATTAAATATGTAAACATATTACATATGTTAATGTTATATTTGAATTATATTTTATTCATAAAAGATTAATTTTTCATATTAATTTTATTTTTAAAATGGTTTCAATGTTAAATTTGCTTATTTATTATTTTTGTTAAATTTTTATATCATAAAATTCATTTAAAATTCCTAAAAACTCTTGTTTTTAGATATAATTGATGTGTATACAACTTATTCATTTGCTTAATTTTAAAATAATTAAGTTATTTTATAAATTCAATTTCAATGTAATTAGCACTAGCTCAAAGGGGTTGGGGGTTGTGATGGATATTTAAAACTATAAATATAATTACTATTAAAAAAAAAATATTATCAAACTATTTAATTTATTAAATATGTAAATATATTACATTTAAGTTAATTATTATATTTAAATTATATTTTATTAATAAAAGCTTAATTTTTCATATTAATTCTATATTTAAAATATTTTCAAAGTAAAATTTGTTTATTTATTATTTTTATTAAATTTGTTTATTATAAAATTCTTAAAAACTCTTGTTTTTAGATATAAAGGATGTGTATACAACTTACTCATTTGCTTAATTTTAAAATAATTGAGTTATTTTATAAATGCAATTTCAATGTAATTGACACGAATAATAATTTATATATTTATATAAATTTAAAATGAATTTCTAAATTATTATTAACAATAAATAAATAAAAAGTTTCCATAATATGCAAGTAAAGTAGGTACCCATTCATTTGAATTCTAAATAATAATTTATATATTTATATAAATTTAAAATGAATAACCATACTATTAATGTGAAATTAACAATAAGCCTACACATACAACATATATATGTATTACTCATCAATTATAACACATGTACAAATACACAATATGTAAATGAACATAAAAGTGGTACTTATCTTTTAATAGAAGACCATCAAGTGTGTGCATACCTTCCACGAACCTCCAAGCCTTAGACCATACTACTCATCATGCTCAACAGTGGGTCACCACCGAGCTGGGACTAAACTCCAACTAGGGCAAAGGAATCCTAGACCTAGGATGAGGCTACAAGAACTGCACTATGCAACTGTAAGGATTCTCTCCAAGGAGCCTACTTACGCCCACTGTTCACAGAATCTCATTCCCCACATGCCTATCCCACCCCGGGAATATGCACCTTCATTGTTCCACATTCCATTGGCTGCTACGCTTCCCTTCCAGGGATTCAGCAACATGTCGGATCAAGAATTCTCAGAGCTCCGTAGATGGTACTGGACTCCCTCCAAGAGAAATCACTTCCCAACAAACTCTCTCACCTGGAGAGAGTTGCTCACGGGCCTGGCAACCTGCTTCTTCAACCACAGACTTAACAACCTGCCTCTTAAATCCATAACCACCAAAATTGGGTAAGGCAAGGGGATGACTCAACAATTTACAGAGGTTCACAAAGGCAGAAATGACTCTGGCTGCGTACTTGTTCAGTGCATGCGTGAACTGCACAAGGGATGGCCAGCATGCTGAGGATGAAATCGTGGGAAACTAAATGGCCAGACTAGTCAGAATGTTGAGAGCGAGAAAGGAAAATGGTCAGCCTACAGAATCGTGAGAGAGCTACAATGGTGAGAGCGAACTACTCAACATAGTAGCTAGAATGGTTCGTGAACCCCCAACAAAGGTGGAACTTCCCACATAAATATACATGCGTCTTGGGTGACACTTGGCTCTCCAGGAGCACGCTCCTCTCCACTTGGAGTGTGTTCCTCTCCTCAAAGGAACTTAGGATAATTGGGTTTATTTTCCCAACTTTAGTACTTTTCAGGAATACATTATAATATTCCCTTGGGTTAAGCCCTCAAGCTTATCCCCTCTTTCCTAGCCTCTCAGCCCCATTCCTTTCCCTACCCAGTGGATCTTAGTCCCCCATAACTCTTCGTGGTCGGTCTACACGCAACGATGTATTTTCAGTATTTATTAGTTTGAGCACAGAAACCGTGGGCCCTAGTGGACGCGTGGCACTATATCATGAAGTCCAGAGACTTGACACTCTAGAAGAAATGGTGCATGAAGTAATCTGGAATGTAGATCCATCATTCTTCACACGTTCTACAGTTTGTTTTTCTGTGATGATGGGACGCACAAAAAAAGGGAAACCTCTGAATCCCGGAGCCCAAAGTTTCAGAGATCTGGATAAGCGCCCAAATCATAAGCGTTGGGTCACAACCGTGGTCACATGCGAACCAAGGGCTAAAGAAAATGGGCTAGCGCCCGAAATTTGTTGCAAAACATAATTGGGCTTAGAGATTGAAGCCCGAGGGGTTCTTGACCAAACAAGACTTGCAGAAAATGAAATTTGATATTGTTTTTGTTGAATCAAATTGGTTTATTTTGGAAAATTATTAACGTCTAATAGTCTGACAAAACTCAGTTGACTGCACATTTTGCAGAGTTAATGATTGTAAGAACCAAACCGAATTGCCACATAGTGCAGAGAAATGGGGGAGGCACATGGTGCTTAAAGTTTGGAAAATCAAGTTAGAGGAATGGATGCCTGTTTAGGAGTTGAAGGATCGAACTCCAATGGGCATGGAGAAGAGTTATATAAAGAAGGAAACATGATGAAAATCATTGAAAAGTTGCAGAAAGATGTCCAGACTCACCAAGCAGATAACAAAAAGATCATGAAATCTAGGGAGCAACAAGGAGAATTCAACATAAAGTTGATGCAGAGCCTAGAAAGAATAGAAAATAAATTGGATAAGGAGAGTGGATCAAGCTAATCAAGAAGTCACAATAGAACAAAAAGTGATAGTAGGCATTGTCAACACTCCCCGAGGAATTCCAATAAGAGAGAACACAGAAGCTGAAGTCCGTCCCCTGATAGGAAGCATAAGAGGTCTGGGATGGATGAGCTACGAGGTGAAATGAAAAAAATCAAACCTCCTACATTTGATAGTGAGCACAAGAATGATGAATATGCAGAGAAATGGCTACTAGGCATGAAGAAGTACTTCCAATTGCATAACTATTCTTCTCATGCAGAGGGAAAGAATTTCCATATACAAACTTAAAGGAAAAGAATCCATGTCGTGGGATCAGTTGGTGCAAGTACAACACCTTAGGGAGAAAAATGTGACTTGGAAGGATTTTTCAAGAGGCATTTTGAGAAGAAATACATGACCAAGAGGTATCATGACAATAAGATGAAAGAGTTTTTTGAACTTAAACTGAGCAGCATGGCTATTAATGAATATGAAAGGAGATTCTTAGATTTGTTGAAATATGTCTCCTTCATCAAGGATGAGACAGTGAATATTCAGAGGTACTTGAGTGGGATGCCATCTTTCATCAGTGATGAAATCCAATATGATGACCCCAAGACTCTGGAAGAAACGATAAGGAGAGAAAAATTCTTATATGATCAACAAAAAGGAAATCCTACTTTCCAAAAGGCTTGGGAGGACAAGAGGAAGTTCAAGAAGGAACAAAGGAAGAAGGGAAACAAGTCTCATTTTTTCAGAAACAGTCCTCAAGGACAACCATCTTTTAGAGAGCATAGAATGGCTGAAGTAGGAGGGAAAAGGTCAAGGAAGGCACCCATTCAATGTTGGGGTTGTAAAGGATACCACAAGTATAAAGATTGTCCTAAAAAAAGTGACAATGTAAGAGTTGTCCACAATGTACATCAAGCAAAAATAGTGGAGGACATGAGAAAAAGAGTACCAAGGATCTATGCAGCCCTGGACAACAAGAAAGTTGAGTTTCAATCACACATGATTGAAGTTGAAGGTATGATCAATAACCATGTCTTTACTATTTTAATTGATTCAGGGGCTAGTCATATCTATATAGACCCTAAGGTAGTGGAAATATTTATTTTTCCAAGAAGGAAGTATGGGAAATCTTGGTTGGCACATCTAGTTACAGGAGCCAAGAGGAAATTTGTTGAGTTGGTTAAATCATGCCTAGTGGGAATGAATAGGCTGTGTACCAAGGCAGATTTGAACATCTTGTCGTGGGGATCATATGATTTTCTAATTGGTATGGATTTGTTGGACCAACACCATGCCATATTAGACTGCCATAACAAGGCATTCACTTTGTTGGATGAGGAAGGAAATTGGAAAACGGTCCAAGGAATTCCCAGGGTTGTTACTGTCTGGGAAATCTCAGCAATGCAACTGAAGAAGTGCTACAGGAAAGGATGTCAAATATTTGTAGCCCATATGGAGGAAGTATCTAAAGATAAGGTGCCAAATTTGGAAGATCATGCAGTCCTAGAAGATTTTGAAGATATGTTCAAGGAGGTACCAGGACTACCTCCAAAGAGAGATATTGATTTCTCTATTAATTTGATGCTTGGAGCAGCTCCAGTGTCAAAGACTCCTTACATAATGAGTACACCCAAACTGAAGGAGTTGCAAATGAAGCTTGAAGAACTTATGAAGAAGGGGTATATACGCCCAAGTGTATCACCTTGGGGTGCCCCAGTCTTGTCCATGAAGAAGAAAGATGGGACATTGAGATTGTGCATCGAATTCAGACAATTGAATAAAGTAACTATAAAGAACGAGTATCCTCTGCTAAGGATTCATGATCTTTTTTATCAATTGAAGGATGCAAAGATATTTTCAAAGATAGATCTCATGTTAGGATACCATCAGGTAAGGATTAAAGAGGAAGACATCAGCAAGACCTCCAACATGAAAAGGTATGGTCATTATGATTTCATAGTGGTGCCATTTGGGTTATCAAATGCAGTCGTTGTTTCATGTGCTTAATGAATGGTGTCTTCTGGGAATATTTAGACAAGTTTGCCATTGTTTTTCTGGATGACATTACTGTATATTCCAAGTCGGAAGAAGATCATGAGAATCATTTGGGGATGGTGCTGCAAGTGCTAAGAGAACATTATTTGTATGCCAAATTGAGCAAGTGCTCATTTTATCAAAACAAAATTCACTATTTGGGGCATATCATATCTGAAGAAGGGATAGCAATGGACCCTGAAAATATAGAGGCCATTAAAGGATGGACATCACCTAAGAATGTGAGAGAAGTCATATCCTTCATGGGTCTAGCTGGCTACTACAGAAGATTCATTGCAGGGCTTTCAATAATAGCTCACCCCATCACTTCCTTGCAAAGGAAGGGGAAGAAGTTTCAATGGATAGAAGAATGTGAAAAGAGTTTCCAGCAATTGAAGTAGTTGTTAACCAATGCTCCAATTTCGAAGATCGCAGATCTGAATGAAGATTTTGTGGTTTGCACAGATGCGTTCAAAGGAATTAGTGGAGTCCTTAGCCAGAATGGGTTTGTAATATATTTCA
This sequence comes from Picea mariana, assembly GCA_032191745.1. Lineage (NCBI taxonomy): Eukaryota > Viridiplantae > Streptophyta > Pinopsida > Pinales > Pinaceae > Picea > Picea mariana. The sequence continues at coordinate 37,234 of JASDQU011377335.1, forward strand.
AGTCTGGAAACTTGAAAGAGCATGAAAGGCTCCATGCCACTCATGATTTGGAATTGGCATCCATAATGCACGCTTTGAAGAAGTGGAGGCACTACCTCATGGGAAAGAGGTTTGAGCTAAGGATAGACCATAACGGTCTGAAATATTTGTTTGATCAACCTACTTTGAATGCTAGGCAGAGTAGATGGTTGGAACTCGTCTGTGATTATGACTTTGATATCAAGCACGTCAAAGGAAAGGAGAACAAAGTGGTTGATTCACTCAACAGGAGAGTGCATGATCTACATGCTACAACCATTAGCATATATCAAACAAATCTCAAAGGTAGAATTTATGAAGATGCAAAAGAAGATGTGCAGTACATGGAATTGGTAACAAAATCGCAGAAAGCTAAAATGCAGTAGAAGGTTGAGAATTATGAATTGGGATTTAATGGATTCCTTCTGTACAAAAACAAAGTCTATGTACCCAACTCTTCTGAATTGAGGAGTGGTATTTTAAAATAAATGCATAATGTGCCTTATGCAGGACACCCATGATATCAGAAAACAAATTCAGCAGTCAAAAGATGATATTATTGGCCAGGCATGAAGAGGGAGATTGTTGATTTTATTGCTAAATGCTTGGAATGTCAAAGGGTCGAGGTTGAGCATAGACACCCAATTGGTTTACTGCAGCCATTACCCATTCCTAAGTAGAAATGGGAAGTGGTAACAATGGATTTGATCACGGGGTTGCCCAAAACGAACAAGCATCATGATGCAATCATGGTGGTGGTGGACAAGCTTACTAAAGCTGCCCATTTCATTCCTATGAAGAATACTCATCAGGAAACTAACATTGCTGATATTTATATGAGGGAAGTAGAACGCTTGCATGGCCTACCCAAGACAATTGTGTCTGACAAAGACCCAAAGTTTACATCAAAGTTCTGGAAGGGGTTATTCAAAGGGTTCAGAACAAATCTGAACTTCAGCACTGCTTATCATCCTGAGTTTGATGGGAAGACAGAGATGGTGAACTGAGTGATAGAAGATATTTTAAGAATAGAAGATATTTTAAGAATGTATGTGATGGAAAAACCATCTAAATGGGAAGATTATCTACACCTGGTAGAATTTGCCTACAACAATGGGTATCAAGCATCACTGAAGATGAGCCTGTTTGAAGCACTTTATAGTAGAAAGTGAAACACCCCAATAAGTTGGGACAACCCAGTTGATAGGGCAGTGGTTGGACCAGAGTTGCTCAAGGAAATGGAAGAACAAATGTCGAAGATTAAGCAGAATTTGAAGGTTGCCCAAGACAGGCAGAAAAAATATGATGATAAGAACAAAACTCACAGGGAATTTGAAGTATGGGATCATGTATTCCTGAGAGTGAAGACCAACAAAATCTCCCTAAATATGGGAAATTGTTCAAAGTTGGCAGCTCGATATTGTGGGTTGTTTGAAATCCTAGAGAGGATTGGTCCAGTAGAATATAGGATTTCATTTCTTGCACGCATGTCTATACATAATGTATTTCATGTGTCATTGCTTAAGAAATATGTACCTGATGTTAATCATGTTATTGATTGAAATGTGATTCAGGTGGAACAGGAAAGCGCTTTTCAGGTACAGTTCGTGCGTATACTGGATCGAAAAAGAAAGAAGCTCTGGAATTGAGCCATAGGGCTTGTAAAGGTTTAGTGGACCTGGTATGGTCTTGAGGATGCAACATGGGAGCATGAAGATGCTATGTGGGCAGAGTACCCACATATTTTTGAAGATTTTGAAAATCTTGTTGATATTATGTAAATGAGTTTCACTGAGGACAGTGCAAAAAATAAGGTGAGGGGATTGTAATACCCCAAGGCCGAGCCCCTGTTAAATGTAATGATGTTTGTAGGCTGGTGAGCCAAGTAATTATAAGCTGGTAGGCTTATGTGTTTATTAGGCCGAAGAGCCTAGATGCTAAGGTCAGTGGGCCTAATTTTTGTATATGTTATTATGTAGATTATTAATAAAATACATCATTGCGTGTAGACCGACCACGAAGAAAGAGTTATGGGGGACTAAGCTCCACTGGGTAGGGAAATGAATGGGACTGAGAGGCTAGGAAAGAGGGGCTAAGATTGAGGGCTTAACCTAAGGGAATATTATAATGTATTCCTGAAAAGTACTAAAGTTGAGAAAATAAACCTAGTTATCCTAAGTTCCTTTGAGGGGAGGAACAAACTCCAAGTGGAGAGGAGCATACTCCTAGAGAGCCAAGTGTCACCCAGGATGCATGCAGATTTATGTGGGAAGTTCCACCTTTGTTGGGGGTTCAGAACCATTATGGCCACCTTGCTCAGTAGTTCTCTCTCACCATTGCATCTCTCTTACAATTCTGCAGGCTGACCATTCTCATTGTTTTCCTTGCTCACTCTCAACATTTTGACCAGTCTGGCCATTTAGTTTCCCATGAGTTCATCCTCAGAATGTTGTCCATCCCTTGTGCAGTTCATGCACACACTAAACAAGTACGCAACCAGAGTCATCCCCGCCTTTGTGAACCTCTGTAAATTGTTGAGTCATCCCCTTGCCTTACCCGATTTTGGTGGTTGTGGATTGAAGAGGCGGGTTGTCATGCCCATCATTGAAGAAGCAGGTTTTTAGGCCTGTCAACAACTCTCTCCAGGTGAGAGAGTTTGTTGGGAAGTGATTTCTCCCGGAGGGAGTCTAGTACCAGCTACAGAGCTCTGAGAATTCCTAATCCGACCTGTTGTTGAAGCCCTAGAAGGGAAGTGGGGAAGCCGATAGACTGTGGAACAATGAAGGTGCATATTCACGGGGCAAAGCCTATTATTATTAAAGTAGGTACCCATTCATTTGAATTATATGGAGAATTGTATGGAAGTTATTTTAATCCATTGATTTGTGATAAGTGTAGAGACACAACTAATCAAATATGAGTTTACAAAGGAAATTTGTTCTTTATCTTTGTGCTTGGACAATTGACCAATTTATTATATAGGAAAAGGATTTACTTTTTAATCAATCAACATCAAATTAATTTAGTAAGATTATTACCAAATTATTTAATATATTAAATATGTAATATATTAAATAAATGTAAATTGTTATATTTTATTTATTAAAGATTAATTTTTCATATTAATTTTATCTTAAAAATTGTTTCAAAGTCAAATTTGTTTATTTATTATTTTTTTGAATTTTTCTATCATAAAATTCATAAAATTCCAAAAAACTCTTGTTTTTAAGTATAATGGATGTGTATACAACTTACTTATTTTCTTAATTTTAAAATAATGGAATTACTTTATAAATGCAATTTCAATGTAATTATTGCTATCTCAACAAGGGTTGTTATGTTTATTTCTAATAAACCAAAAAAACACAATTTCAATTTAAATAGCCAAAATCTATAATGAAAACACTATGATGTTTTTCTACATTCCTCAAACTTTAAATCATAAAAGAATCCTTAATTATAAGAATTCTCGATATTTGTTGTTTTTATTAGAATCAATTTTTTATTAGTACAAATTGTTGCATGGTCCAAATTTCTTATTCTCTTCTTGAGCTTCTCAGAGATAAATATGCCCCTCAACTCTTCCAAAGATCTCAAAGTCTCAACATCACACACCTTTTCTATTTCAATACACCCACTGATGTCCAGTGGTCGAAGTTTTCCAAGACCAAAGAGCCCTCTTATTTCCTCCAATGAGGAACATTCTTGCAAGTGCAAAGATATTGGTGTTGTTGGAAATGCTCCAACCTCTACCAGTTCATGAAAAACGTTGATGTTGAGGCGTTGAATATTAGGTAAAAAATCTCGAGGAAATGATAATTCTTTAATCCTCATCCCATGTGTTAGAATTAATGATTAATTTGGGGTTGGTTGAAGATTTGTAGGAGGCTGTTGAGATATCTTCTCAACCACTCCCTCCAAATATGGAATCAGTTGAATCTATATTCAACTATATATATACGTATGTGTGTGTAATACATGTTATTATTGTGTGTGAATCCGTTGCAATGGATGCTATCCATTTTATTAATATGGTATCAGAGCTGAGGAGAGAGGGCCATAGAGTCTCTGTTAAATTGTTGTGAAAATGAAAAAGATTTCTGTGTGTTCCGTGTAGCTGAGAGATTAGTCTCTGTTTTGTTTAAGCTGAGGTTGAAGGAGCTGCTGCAGACATGTTGTCTCTGAGATGTGAAGCCACATAGTTGTTATGCGTGAGTGTGAAATAGAGAGCCGGCTGGAGGATCTGCACAAATGAGCCATTTTATGGTGGGAAGCAAACCCGTTGAAGGCGTTGCATGGAGGAGATTCTGTCACTGGTGAATACAACTGATGCAACGTGTAAGAGGAGCTACATTAGAGTGCAAATTCGCATTGCCTAGCCGCCAGTATTATTTCCTGACCGATCTATTACAGTAAAAAGAGCCCGCGCAAGAAGTAGCTTGCTACGAGTTAGTTGAAAGACAATCTGCCGAGGTTGGATTCGCTGCGCATAAGAGACTGCTACCTAAATTCTTTATGGGTGGTGTATATACCAGGAGCTTCAATGGATCGCAGCGGAGGCGTGGTGACTCTAGGCGTCCTTTCTCTGACAAGGGAGACAATCTCTGCATTTTGAAAAAGGCATTGAAGCAATCCTTTATTAGTGGAAGAAGCCATCATTAATTGAAGTCCATCGAGTGATTGAAGAGTGTCAATTACTTTCTATGTGAAAGTAATTGACACTCTTCACCATGCAGGTCCAAGCCATTGAGTCAAAGCATAGAATTGAAATTGTTACTTGAGAAGAATATAGAATTACGTGCCCTCTCAGATATGTTAATGTTTATTGGAATGGCATTTCAATTAGTGGACAATATCTTAAACTCAAAATTTCAAGATTGTTCAACTCTGTGACACGTATTCTTGCATAATGTGTCATCAACATTCTCCACTATTTTGATTCCCCAACCGAGTCAGGAAAAAAATTCAAATTGTTACAGTAATGAAGTGACAATTCCTTTACTCTGGTTAGCTTACTGAGCGAAGGTGGTACCATTTTCAAGGAAGCGCATTGTAATTTCAGAATTGTTAGAGAACTTTGACATGTGACTTGGGGAGGAAATATCTACAGTTTTTCACAAAGGAAAAGGTCTAAAATTTCAAGTGTGATGATATCTTCAAGTGTTTTTCTTGATATTTCCAAGTTATGATATCTTCAAGTGTTTTTCTGAGTTTGTCTGAGTTTGGGAGCATTTGCAACGTTTTACACTCATTCAAGTTAATATGTTGAAGGTAGGTTAAGTTCTTGAAGGAAGAACTATCTAGTGGAGCCATTAAAAATTCAATTGTTTTAGCAGGTTGGATATGCTTCCAAAAAAATGTCCTTCAACCTTCAACAATTACAACCCGTTCATACAAAAAAAATGAGTACCATGCTCCAAAAGGTTCTCTAAAGAATGGCTAGAGCTTTGATTAAACAATTGGAAGAATTGATAAACAGAGCACACAAAGAACTCACACAATATTCTATTATTACTCACAAATCAAGATACAATACATATGTTGCACGAAATTGCAAGTAGTCAACGCTTCCCGGTGTATCGTGAAAAAGGACTAATCACCTCTCGTGGATCCTTGAAATCTGGCTATGGTGAGTTTACCAATCACCTGTGGGTTTTGGTCTAACGATAGTCGTACTACCAACAAATGGTATCAGAGCTAGAGGTCACGAGTTCGATACACACTCGGCTCACGTTGAGGGGGAGATTGTTGCACGAAATTGCAAGTAGTCAACGCTCCCCGGTGTATCATGAAAAGAGACTAATCGCCTCTCGTGGATCCTTGAAATCTGGCAGTGGTGAGTTTACCAATCACCTGCGGGTT
>JASDQU011377337.1:0-24159 GCA_032191745.1 Picea mariana
CTTTCTTTGCCCAACAAATAAACAATTTTGCATAGATTATCAATCAGTCAGTTAGCCATTGGATTCGCTTAAATGGACACCATCATTAAAAATGCAATGTAAACAACTAAGTTGAAAACCAACGAAAACTTTATATGTTTTGACCATTCCTTCTTAATTTTGTCGTCAACTTTTCATGTCACGGTTTCCTCGTCGAGCATACCTCGAGAGAAGTGTTTTATTTAAGGAAAGTCAACGGTGTACTATTATGAAAGTGTTTGTTAATTGAAACAAGAGTTCAATAATTGTTTTCAAATAATTATATGGTAATATTGTCAAACATATAAAATAATTATGCCGAAAGGTGTATATCTATTGATAATGGGCACAATTAATGATCTTTTAACTTTATTTAACCTTAAACTCTAATCTGATGGCTATGTATTGAAGATGCTGGCATATTCTTAGTCGTCCTCCAAAATCAATGGATCAGATTTATTGTTCATAACTTTCTTGCATTTATCAAGGCATCCGTTAACATGTTTACTTTTTAACATTTACCTAATCACATTAAAAAATTACTGTAAAGATGTGTAATTGCCACGTTCCATTTATCAACCTAATGCAGTCAAACGTTTCATATTACCACAAACTTTTTATATTAGGAGCACTCATTCTCAGTATAATATTGGGGACACGAGTTATCAGCCGCTACCTTTCGGCATTCTCAACCGCGAGATAGCGGCTGTGCTAGTAATAAAACAACAACAACAACAACAACAACAAGGAGAATATGCATTTTAGGCGAGAAACAATATAAACATTTTCCTTCTATTTGTTTTCACTGCAAATCCTCCAGCTGTCGTGAATAATGCATGTATTGAGACATAGCAATGCCCAATATCTATGTTACATTACAATGGTTATAGTACACGCGTTTGCAGTGAATAATGCATGTGTTGGACCGAACGTCTTTATTTCCATTTGTTTTCACTGAGCATCATTTTTCTGTCATGAATTATTGAGCCATTGCAGTAGATTGTTGAGTCATCCATGGGTTTCAGGGAGTCACTTTTCCTCTCTATATTGTAGTCTTCCCCTTTCAGAGGCACGAGCACTCATTCAGAAGACAACATTGAAGAAACAAGCACTCTGAAGACAACAATGCAGAAGAAGATGGTGGTTGTAGTTCATCAGCCATGAACCTATAGCAAACTCAGATGCCCAGGATTTTAAACTGAATAGAATCTATATCTATCGAAAGACATTAAGGAAAGCCCATACAGGAAGGACAAAGATGCTACAATAAGGGGACTCCCAAAATCCAGAAAGATTGAAGGAATGGCCTGCGGAATGAGTGCATCATGACATTCTAAGATGTCTCGCCTGAATGGATTAGTTGGTGTTGGAAATGTCAGAAAAAGCTAATGTCAGAAAAAGCTAATATTCGAAATGTCATGAAACAAAAAAAATACAGAACAGGATCCCACGTTCGATGTTGGGGGTTCTTACATTTTTGGCACTGTAGGATTTTTTCTTAGCTTTTCTATGTTTTGTATTGAGTTTAAGAGATCAATGAAATTTTCCAATTGGAATCAATTACAATTTAGTTCATATGTGTATGTTCAGAATATTGCTTTCACCCAATAATAACTTCATTTTTTCTTCTTCTTGTTTCTATGAAAATTTGACTGGCTTGTAGAAAGGCAATGACAACGACCCGCCCTCATCATCAATTAAAAAATAGGCAGACACAATTGACTGCTCAAGGGAACGAGCATGTTGGTCTACCCTGAGAGACTGTATAATGGGTCTGGTATTGCTCTTTAATAAGAGCTTGTTGGTCTGTCCAAAAACTCCATATTATGGGTCTGGTATGGCTCTAATGAGTTCCTAATTTAAAGAATTTGTATTTCGTTTAAAATATATATCTGTAACTATTTACACTCACACTTGTTKTCACACATATGCGTGGCACTTGGGGCCATGCGCGTTTGATGGGAAAATCTACTGGGATTTATAGAAGTAGCGAACCRCATGACTATCTTTTCTACATTCATTTCTACGACAACCATTGTTACTCATGTTCATGAARTTGTTCATAGCCGGCCTAGAGTAAGCACACCCTCAACTTTCTCATGTTCATGAAATTGTTTCTAGTCAACCTAGAGTGAGCACACCCTCAAATTTCAATAGGTAATTCTGMAATGCCCCCAAATCTTTTCAAAGTATTTGCAATGAMCAAATTCAATTGCATGAGAATAACTTATGCAATAAGCTAACTAGCATTACCTGAAGGATAAATTCTTATTTATAAGTACATATATAGATGCCCCACAACTTGAAGAGGAGCGCAATCTGCATTCACAAGGAAAAATAAGATATTTTATGTGACTAGTGCAAAACAAAGACACCCAAAACAAATGTTGATGAGAACAAATGTCCATAAATTAGTTCATATTAAAAAAAAATAGGATCTTAGATGTGTTGATGCAATGCTCTGAATTGGAAAAGCTCGGGAAGAATGGAGAGAGCTTGCTTTGAATTGGAAAAGCTCAAGAAGAATGGAGAGAGCTAGCTACAACTGTAGATATTATCTTTGTGACTCAAAGGTAAGAGCTAGCACAAAGACTTACCTAGTACGAGAGAAAGGCATAGTACGACCTGACCTGATAGGATTGATTCAGTGACCTGGTAAGAGAAATGGTCGGATTGATTAAATTAACAGAAAGACATACTTTCTCTTGAAAGACCCTGGAAAGACTTACTAGAGATATTAGCTTTGTTACTTGACATGGCTTCCCTCACTAGACCTGCCTTCCCTTGCTAGACCGTTGTGCCCTTGAAAGACCTTCGTGAGTCTTTCTAAATTCCCGGGATCTTACAAAATTTTTATCCCCTGATAAAATTTTATCACCTGCATTGGCCTTCCTCAGGGACTAATAAGAAAGAAAACTATAATTCAATCGACTAATAAGAAAGAAAACTATAATTCAATCAAATGTATGTAAAATATCTAAGAGACAACTATTGATAAAATAGCCATCTATTGTGATGTATATAAGCTTTAAGAAGGGTTTTGGACAAGTGAGGGGAGGGGAGGTTATGAGAGGCAAAAATTATACCATTTTGGAAGTCCATTAATTTTGCAAAAAGGTTTATATCCAAAAATTCTAAAATATTAGATATCAAGATTGTTACCACTACCACACCTTCTAAGGAGATGTTCCTTTGACTTTTTGGGTAATGGAAATATGTTCAAAGCATGCATTACGGTTTTGAATGTTTTTTCTCAAAATTGTTGGGCAATCCTTTCAACATGCACCTAGCAATTTTGCCTATAATGGGGTTCCTCTTAGCCACCCATTTTTTTTTAATAATAGGTTGTAGTTTGTTGCCTCTTGACATTGTTCAGCTTATAAAAGCTCAAAAATCTCCAAAATATAGTATATACTCACCACCACTATTTATTATAAGGACTCTCAATTTCCTATCATATTGGAGTTTTACTTCTTTCTTAAAGTATTTAAAGAAATAAAAGATTTATGATTTATTTTTCAAAAAATATAGTTAAGATCTTTTAAGAAAACCATTGATAAAAATCATAAAGTACCTGACATTTTCCATTGCTTGACTTGGAATCACTACATATAGGTCATTGTGCATTAGATCCAATAGACTTATCACTTTCCAAGCTCTATCTGCCTCAAAATTTTCCATGTAATGTTCCCTTGCAATGTGGTCCCTCAGATAGTTCATATCCAACTTAATCTCTATTAGTCTAAAAACCATCAGCAACTTATATAAAAGTTGTAGATATGAAAAACACAAACGCCCATACATGTCAAGTCATAGAATGTTTGTCTTCAATTGCATCCAATCCATATATTCCATTCTTCTTTAACCCGTTTTTATCAACTTCATTTTCCTGGCTTTGTCTTGAATTTCACAATCTCTACCATCTATAACAATCTTGAAGTTATGTTTAGTAATGTCACATATAAAAAATAAGTTATTTTTGAAACTAGTTACACACCATACATTCTTAATAGTTTTACATGTCCATATGGCATCCTTATTTCAACTCCATCCTTTCCTTTAGCCTTGTAGGTGGCATCATCTACAATAGTCATTGTGTCACCCTTACATGACTCTATCTCTAAATCAATCATCAATTTTTGCACCTTGTAATGTGTTTTGTGACATCAAAATCCAAGCACCAATATTCTTGTAGTTTTAGCTTACTTGTTTGTGAACAAAAAAAATTGTTTCCCTTTTTCCTCCACTACTTTTCTACTATCACTAACAAAATTAGACTTAATTCTTAAAATTATGACTTCTATCATTCTTACTCATCGAATTCTTCCAACATTTTTTATTTAAATGACCTATTTTACCACAAATAAAACTAACTCTTGGATCTTCTTGACATGAAGAATGGGAATCAAAATGACCACCTCTTTGATCTTTCAAATTTCTTTGCTTTCTAAACTACTTTAGTAACTTTCATTTACCTTTGACCATTAGAACTCCCTTCAATATGCATTTCTCCTTATACTTATGCATATCTTCATACAATAAGAGTGTAATAAATTTCTCAAACTACTTATAAGACACTTTACATGTTATGTTCAAGTAAATTTTAAAAGGTTTATGCTAACATCAGTAATTACGGCAAGGTTTATTTTTACCGATTATTTGTCAAAATTTATTCATGTACCATTTGATTTTGTTGTGTACCTAACACAACATCTCTAGTATGTAGTATGTATTAGACTCCATGTATGTGATTTATTTGGTTTGTATATATATGATTTTATAATAATGTTAAATTTGTTAAAAAAATGTAATAAGGGTCTATCAGCGTTATTAATGACTTAAATCTTAAGTTAGGATTTTATTCAGGTTTTCTCATTATTATTGTTGTAAAAGGGTGTCTATATTATCTCAAATGTATCTCACATCTTATTATTAATACAATCAACCAACTTATTGTTGTTGTTGTTATTAATGACTTAAATCTTAAGCTAGGATTTTGTTCAGGTTTTCTTATTATTATTGTTGTAAAAGGGTGTTTATATTATCTCAAATGTATCTCACATCTTATTATTAATACAATCAACCAACTTATTGTTGTTATTGAAAAAGTCTTTCTCTGTTACTTAGATTTGTGGATGCAATCCAACTGGGGGTGTGTAGATGTCCCCACTCTTTTCTTTGTTTTTGGTTCTTTATTTCCATTTCATGTTTCAATTATTTCAATAGTTGTGCAATTGTAATTCAATTTTGAGTATTGAAACATTGGAAATTGGTATGAGAGCCTTAGTCAATTTTTACTCTTGTCTTGTATTTCCTTTTTTACGAAACAAGTTGAAGGGGAAATCTTAGTATATGACTAATGTGGTTTTGCAAAAAAGTTTCAAGAATTTTGCAATTGAATTTAGGGAGTTGATGCAACTACAAGCCCTAGTTAAAAGGAAAACCTCTAAGATCACAAGTGATATGGAACCATCACAAACCTAGTTTCTACCTTTAGACAAAAATACCACAATATGACTTTCGCGAAGAAGTGGAAGTGTATACAGGCATAAGCATGGTCAAGTTAGCATTCAAGGTGTGGCACATGTATAACTAGGAGGATAAGTTAAATGTGTCACTATAGTATTTGGATGGGGAAGCCATACTTTGTGTGAGATATATATATTAGAAATCCTAGAGGGGATTTAAGCAATTTTGCAGATGCGATAACTCAAAGAGTAGACCATAACTAGGATTCAATCTTTATGATGTTTGTCTCATGCACTTTTTCTAAAAGGACCTAATTGTTCCAGAACTCACTAAAAGTTCAAAGTCTTCAATTCCATGGAAAAACTCTCTACATATATGGTTCATGGTATCTATGTTTCAAATCTATAGACATAAATTTGAACCAGGGTTAAAAGTTTGAAAATTAACTCTCTTAAAATACACTATTATAACTAGAAGAGTTTGTTTGGCTAAACTTGACTCGATAAAAGAGTCAATGAGTTACATCCACTTTAGGTCAACAATGGTAGTTTTCATACTCATGGTTTTGGTAGCTTGTGTTATTGTGCTCGTGGATTGCATGTAATGAATCCTATTTAAAGGCTTGATATCTCCATTGTAAGATTCCTTGATTGGGTGGTTTTTGGCTTGGCTTGGTTAGTTTGGCCAAGGCTAATAGATCTATTAGGAGCTCATTTTCTCGGTTTTGGGTTTCCGGGATAATTCATGGTGTCTTGCGTTCTTAATAATTTTCTTGTTGTCAATTTTGTGTTATTAATCTCTCTCTTAATCCTAAGAATTGGTATCAAAGTTGAAGGTCTTTTTGGATGATGAAATCGTAGGAAAGGGTGGTTCTTGGTTTGAGTGGGAGCAATGGTGGAAGAAGGAAAGTTTAGGGTCGAGAAGTTTAATGGCCAAAACTACCAGCAATAGAAGATGCAAATGGAGGAATATCTATATCAAAAGAATATTTTATTACCATTGGGTGGAATAGAAAAAAGTCGGCGACTGTGAAGGATTAAGAATGGGAGGTTCTTGACAGAAAGACACTAGGAACAATACAATGTGCTTAGCAATGTCAATTTCAACATTTCAAAAGGAAAGACAATCAAAGATATGATGAAGGCATTGGATAAATCATATGAATATCCCTCAACCTCCAACAAGGTATTTCTTATGAATATGTTAGAAGAAAGTTTTATTGTTTGTCATTTAAATGAGTTTAACATGGTCACCAACCAATTAAGTTTTGTAGGAGTAAACTTTGATGATGAGGTCAGGGATATTTTGATTTGTGCTTATTGCCAGAAAGATGGAATGACTTGGTCATGGCACTGAGTAATTCTATCTCTGGTTCAAACACTTTAAAGTTTAATGATGTTGTTGGTGTTATCCTTAATAAGCAAATGTGAGAGAAAAGCACAGGTGAGACATCGGGTAATGCTTTGACCATGAAGAATAGGGGAAGACAAAGGGAGAGAGGAAAGAGCCCAAGGAATCGTGGGTAGTATAAGAAGGGAAGATCCAAATCCAAAGGAATGTTGGAGTGATAACATTGCAGGAAGAAAGGACACCTAAAGAAAGATATTTGATCTCAAAAATGAAAACAAGGAGATGGACAACTGGAGAATAATCAGAAAGCAAATGTAGCAGGAGATGTGTTGAAATATGACTTGATCCTTTCATTAGATAATGTTATTGATTCTTGGGTAGTATACTCAGGGAATTCATTTATGATGCAGGAGCATCGCTGGCAAGAACACGGAGCATGTTCTATCAGTTTCTGGGAATCTGTACGAAACCTCATCGTTGGTAGTTGCAGTAGACATTTTGAAGTACGTCTTAACTCCGCGCTAGAAAAATATTTTGAGGCACACTTGAGTGATCGCGAGCGAAGTGGGAGTTTCCACTCTGGCTCTGGGATGCGACTAGACTAAAATAGTCGTAGGATAGGGTGTGATGTAGACAAGTAGCCAGGGGAAACCCTAAGAGCCCTTTGAGATAAATAGAGGTTTTGTACACCCAAATGTGGCTAGTTGCAGGGTAGATAGCTGCAAGTTAGATAGTTGCAAGTTAGTAGGAGATTTCTGAGTTTTCAGTTGTGTTTTTTATTTTAGTTGTAGCCATTTTCACTTATGAATATAATAGAGGAAAATTGATCCAATGCATGGGTGGACATTGTTTTGCAGTTCTCTGTTATTGTGCTTTCATGAATAATGAATGAATTTCGTTATGAATAGATGGAACTGGGAATGTTAGGATAAGTTTCAATTGTTTCTCTTATGTTGAAAGTGGTGCAAGGTGTGCACACAGAACACAAGGAGTGTGTTAACATGATTTGTTTCGATTCCGAAGCTTAGAAGAGATAGCATGAAACTTTAGCTTTGTAAGGAGTGCAAAGAGACTGGTGCAAGGCATGCATAGTCGTCTGCAAGAATTTGAACCTTGCGTAAAGATCTGGTGCAAGGAGTGCACAGATCCAAGATTCGACTAAGTGTCGAAGGGACTTTGCAAGAAGTCGAAGAACCAGAAAAGGAGAATGTCGGGAGGGCAAGAGGAATTCCTTTTCAGGAAGTCCTTCAGTTCTAAGTTATTGAAATCCCTGAATGCAAGGAGTGTGTGGGAAGTTGAAACCTTCACGAGATAAATCTCAGGAGGAGGAGCGAGAAAAGTCGTTAGATCGATTGCGGAAGGAATCTGGAACGTTGGATTAGCGCACAGTGGTTAGAGGAAGCACGGGGGACAAGATCAGATCTGGACCGTTATATCTGAGTGCGTGGATCGACAATTGTTGGATCTAGAGATAGGTGCATGGGTTTTATCCCTTGGGAAGTGCATAGGGTAAGAAAACTCACGAACCCCAAGTTCGTGAAATAGTCACAGTCATTGATCGAAGGAGAGTGTGGGTCGTAGATCTGGTCCCAAGAAATTCACGAGTTCGAATATTGGGAGAAGAGAGGAGAGCGATCCTCCAGCTTCATGAAATGTGAAGTCCCGAGTTCGCAAAGAAGAAGATAAGACCTTCATATCACACGGGTTGTGGACCGTTGATCTGACGTAAGGAGATCCCAGATTTTGAGTTTTAGAAATTGGGAGAATGAGCAATACGATCTTTTAGGGATGCGAAATGTGAAACTGCGAAGCGCTCGAGAGATTGGCCACAAGACATAGTGAGGAGTCATATCGTCAAAGGTTGAGGGAGGAGATGGCATGCGCTAGGCCCCACTTCCGGATTTTGGGAGTTGGAGAGTCGGAGTTGGCACATGTGCAAACAACCGACACGCAAAGTCGCAAAGCGCCTCTTGGTCAGGAAAACGGTCACAGCCGTGGTCATGGGAAGGAAGACGCTCATTACTAGAAGAGATATCCCCCGGTTCATGTGGAATTTGAACAATGTTCAAGAGAGAACCCGTGGGTCTCATACAACCTGCGCATTTTGGAGAAAGGACTTGTGTAAGTGGTTTTGGAGTCTAGCAGAGACCCAAAGAGTCGATCTGACTCAGTTTCTTGATCGATCCTAGACCAGAAGGTCGCGTAGCCCTTAGGAGAGAAGGGGGGTCTGCATCAAGTGGTATCAAAGCAAAGTTTTGCTTGCAGACAACAGGTAAAGGAGAGGAGATAGAAGAACTCGAATTTGTACGCTGTGTGTGACAAACAATCAACATAATGCCACCAAGGAGACGAGCGAAAGAACCTTTATCCAATCAAGCTGTAGAAAGGGAGATGCGAGAACTTCGTGCAAGACTAGAGGTGATGGAGGTAGCGCAGAGACGAGCACCTGATACTGGAGACATCAATGATGCAGAGAGTGAAGTAGTAGAAGTCGAAGAAGCTACAAGAGAGGATGTTGCTGAAGAACGCTTGCTAAGAGCAGTTGTTAGGTTGGGAGGCATAACCGAGATAGAGGTCCCAATGTATGAAGGCAATTTAGATGCTGAAGAGATGCTGGATTGGATCAGATCCACAGACAAACATTTGGACTATGAATATGTCGATGAAGAGAGAAAAGTGAAACAGGCTGTCACCGGGCTAAAAGGACATGCAACACTATGGTGGGATGAACTACAGGTTGAAAGGAGAAGCAAAGGCAAGCAGAAGATAAAGAGTTGGGACATAATGGTAGACAACCTGAAGGCTAAGTTCATTCCCAAGGATTATCAGATTAATCTATTCAGGAAGATGCAGAACCTGAGAGAGAAAGGGATGACAATTAAGGAGTACACAGAGGAGTTCTATAGGCTGAACATTAGAACTGGACAAAGGGAGAAAGATGAAGACAAATTTTCCAGATATATGAATGGACTGAGATATGAAATCCAGGATGATCTTAGCATGATGTCAGTAAGGACAATGGAGGATTCTTATCAATTTGCACTGAAAGCAGAGGAGAAGTTGGCCAGAAAACAAATCCAACGAGGGGGAGGTAAAATCCCAACCCCAACTAGAGGTAATGGAGTTACCCATGAAAGGGAACATAAGTCTAAGGATGAGGCTGAAAAACCACACAGTCACTCGGAAAGAGGAGAAAATTTCCAAGGAAGACAGGGTGGTGGAAGAAGTTCTTCTAGAGGAAGAGGAAGAAGAGGAGGAGGAGAAGTAAGATGTTATGCATGTGGAAAGACAAGACACATGTCTTGGGAATGTCCCGAGAAAAAGAAATAAGGAGGAGGTGAAGCTCACATTTCAGAAGCACAGAGAAGAGATGTTGAAGCAGAAGGAGAAGAGGATGGAAGATCCGTGATGTTGAGGAAGGTTCTCTTGAAACCAGAGACAGAAGTTGAAAATCCAATGCAGAGAAATAGTCTCTTTAGGACAACTTGCAAGACTAAAGATAGAGTATGCAAGGTGATAATCGAAAGTGGGAGCACTGATAACTTAGTATCCATAGAGATGGTGGAGAAATTGGAGCTAGAGACGACTCCACATCCGAATCCATATAAAGTCTCATGGTTGCAGAAAGGACACCAGGTAATGGTTACTAAACAATGCTTGGTTGAATATAATATAGGAGGATATAGAGATGAAATTATGTGTGATGTAATTCCCATGGATGTATGCCATATTTTGTTGGGAAGGCCATGGCAGTTTGACAGAAATGTCATTCGTGATGGGAGGAAGAATACATACACCTTGGAGATGAATGGTAGGACACACATGTTGCTACCAATAGAGGAGAAGAAAGTGAAGGAGCAAGCCAGCACAAGCATACTTCTCATGAGTGGGAAGGAACTCCTGAAAGAAGTCAAGAAAGAGCAGGAGATGCAGTTTGTTGTGGTGAGGAAAACTAGGGTTATCCTTACAAGTACTTCAATGGATGATTTTCCTGAAGAAGTTCAGGAATTGTTGGATAATTTTGCTGACATAGTGGTGGATGAGCTGCCTAACTCATTTCCACCCATCAAAAGTATCAATCATCATATTGATTTGATACCAGGAGCAAGTTTGCCGAACAAAGCAACATACAGATTGACACCTCGAGAGAATGAGGAAGTGAAGAACCAAGTCCAGGAATTGTTAGACAAGGGTTTGGTCAGAGAGAGCTTGAGTCCATGTGCAGTACCAACTGTGTTGAGTCCAAAGAATGGTGGAGGATGGAGAATGTGTACAGACTCAAGAGCCATTAACAAGATCACCATCAGGTATATATTTCCTTTACCAATAATGGATGATTTAATGGACTGTTTAAGTGGAGCAAATTTGTTTTCTAAGATAGATTTGAAAAGCAGATATCACCAGATTAGAATGAGAGAAGGTGATGAGTGGAAGACAACCTTTAAGACAAATGAAGGTTTGTATGAGTGGCTTGTATGCCATTTGGCTTAACGAATGCACCGAGCACTTTTATGAGGCTAATGAATGAGATACTGAAAGATTTCATTGGCAAGTTTGTGGTTGTATATCTGGATGATATACTGATCTTTAGCAGGACTAAGGAGGAAAATTTTAGGCACCTAACACTAGTAATGAGGAGACTACACCAAGAGAAGTTTTTTGATAAATATGAAGAAGTCCTCTTTTATGAAGACATAACTCATATACTTGGGTTTTGTGATCTCTTCAAATGAACTGAATATGGATCCAGAGAAGGTGAAAGCAATCAAAGAATGGTCGTCACCGAAGAGTATGTTCGAGGTAAGAAGCTTCCATGGAATAGAAAGTTTCTATAGGAAGTTCATCAGAGACTTCAGTGGAATTTTTGTGTCAATGCTGGATACAGTGAAGAAGAAGCACAAGTCTTTTAAATGGACAGAGGAAGCCGAGAGGATCTTCAATATACTGAAGGGGAAAATAACAGAATGACCAATTCTGGTCTTGTCGAATTTTGAAAAGACATTTCAGGTGAGATGTGATGCAAGTGGAGTTGCAATTGGAGCAGTTTTGAGCCAAGATAATAGACTTGTTTCCTATTTCAGTGAGAAGCTGAATGAGACCAAGAGAAAATACTCCACGTATGATAAGGAGTTTTATGCCATAATTCAATCCTTGAAGAAGTGGAGACATTACCTTGTCCCACAGGAATTTGTCTTGTATAGTGACAACCAGGCTTTACAATTCATAACCAGACAAGAAAAATTGAATCAGAGGCATGCAAAATGGGTTGAGTTTATGCATAATTTTACTTTTTTCATAAAACATATTATTGGGAATTCTAACAAGGTTGTTGATGCATTAAGCAAGAGATGCTTGATTCTACAAGAATTTCAGGTGAAGACCTTGGGGTTTGAACACCTTAAGGACATGTATTGTGACGATACAGATTTCAAAGAAGCATACGAAGCATGTACAAGTCATGTACTAAGAGACAAAAGCCAATGGACAATGTATATGATTCAAGAAGGATTGTTGTTCAAGGGAAATCAGTTGCGCGTAAGAAAATGCTCAATGAGGGATAACCTTTTGAAGGAAAAACATAGTGGAGGATTGGCTAGACATTTCATCCATGATAAAACATTTGCACTGTTGAGAAGTTCATACTATTGGCCAGGTATGAGAACAAAAGTGATAAAGTTTGTGAACAGATGTAGAATCTACCAACATACAAAAGGAAAAAGACAGAACACTGGATTGTATCAACCATTGACAATACCAAAGAGGCCTTGGGATGCAATAAGCATGGATTTTGTGTTGGGACTGCCAAGGATCAAAAGAGGATTAGATTCCATATTTGTGGTGGTGGATAGGTTTTCGAAGATGACACACTTTATCCCATGCCAGAAGACCAGTGATGCAACACATGTTGCAAATCTGTTTTTCAAGGAAGTTGTAAGACTTCACGGCCTACCCAGAAGCATTGTCTCCGACAGAGACACAAAAAATTTTGGTCACTTTTGGAGAACAATGTGGAAGAAGTTGGGGACAAATTTGTCCTTCAAATCAGCTTATCACTCTCATACAGATGGACAGACTGAGGTGGTAAACAAAAGTTTGGGAAACTTGTTGAGGAGTTTGATTACTGAACACCATAATCAGTGGGATCAGATTCTGCCACAAGCAGAATTTGCATACAATGACTCACCAAACAGGAGCACTGGAAAGAGCCTGTTCCAAATATTGTATGGAATGCAACCAAGGGGAGTATCTAAGTTGAGAGACTTGGAACAGAGACAGATCAGAAGCACTGGAGCAAAATATTTTGTTGCAGAAATGTAGAAGCTCCATAGACAGATCAGAGGACAGTTGTAGAGTTCTAACCAGGAGTACAAACGCAGAGCTGATGAACATTGCAGAGAAATTCAATTTGAAGTAGGAGATCAGGTTCTGGCACATCTCAGGAAAGAAAGGTTCCCTAGGGGAACATATAATAAGTTAAAAATGAAGAAGATAGGACCATGTAAGATCTTGAGGAAGTTTGATGCAAATGCCTATGAGATTGAGATGCCAGATGTTGTAGGCATATCGCTCATATTCAATGTTTCAGACCTGTATCCTTACATGAAATATGATCCAAGGGGAGCAGAAGATCAAGAGAAGGTCCAGTGGGAAAAAAAATTGTCGATATCAAAAAAACCATAGATGGAGAAGATTGTTGATCAGAGGATTGGAAAAAATACCAGGAGGAAGACCTATTTTGAATATCTAGTCAAATGGAAGGGACACCCAATAGAAGATTTCAGTTGGGAAAATGAAGCTGATATCCAAAAGCATGGAAAATCGATGCAGGAGCTCATGGACAGGAGTCCATGAATTTTTGTCAAGGGGAGTATGATGCAGGAGCATCATTGGAAAACATGCAGAGCATGACCTATCAGTGTCTGAGAATCTGTATGAAACCTTAACGCTGGCAGTTGCAGCAAACATTTTGAAGTATGCCTTAACTCTGCGCCGAAAAAATCTTTTGAGGCATGCTTGAGTGATCACAAGCGAAGTGGGAGTTTCCACTCCGGATCTGGGATGCGACTGGACTAAAATAGTCGTAGGATAGGGTGTGATGTAGACAAGTAGCCAGGGGAAACCCTAAGAGCCCTCTGAGATAAATAGAGGTTTTGTACGCCCAAATGTGGTTGACTACAGGGTAGATAGCTGCAAGTTAGTAGGATATTTCCGAGTTTTCAGTTGTGTTTTTTATTTCAGTTGTAGCCATTTTCACTTATGAATATAACAGAGGAAAATGGATCCAATGCATGGGTGGACATTGTTTTGCAATTCTCTGTTATTGTTCTTTCATGAATAATGAATGAATTCCGTTATGAACAGATGGAACTGGGAATGTTAGGATACGTTTCAATTGTTTCTCTTTTGTTGAAAGTGGTGCAAGGTGTGCACACAGAATGCAAGGAGTGTGTTAACAGGATTTGTTTCGATTTCGAAGATCAGAAGAGATAACACGAATCTTTCCCTTTGCAAGGAGTGCAAAGAGACTGGTGCAAGGCGTGCTCAGTCGTCCACAAGAATTTGAACCTTGCATAAAGATCTAGTGCAAGGAGTGCACATATCTGAGATTCGACTAAGTGTCGAAGGGACTTTACAAGATGTTGAAGAACCAAAAAAGGAGAATGCCAGGAGGGCGAGAGGAATTCCTCTTCAAAAAGTCCTTCGATTTTGAGTTATCGAAATCCCTGAACGCAAGGAGTGTGCGGGAATTCGAAACCTTCATGAGATAAATCTCATGAGGAGTGAAAACAGGCGTTAGATCGGTTGCGAAAGGAATCTGGAACACTGGATTAGCGCCCAATGGCTAGAGGAAGCATGGGGGACAAGATCAGATCTGGACCATTTGATCTGAGCCGTGGATCAAGATTTGTTTGATCCAGAGATAGGTGCACGGGTTTTATCCCTTGGGAAGTGCACAGGGTAAGCAAACTCGCGAACCCCAAGTTCATGAAATGGTCATAACCGTTGATCGAAGGAGAGTGTGGGCCGTATATCTGGTCCCAAGAAATTCACGAGTTTGGATATCGGGAGAAGAGAGGAGAGAGGTCCTCTAACTTCGCGAAACACAAAGCCCCGAGTTCGCGAAGAAGAAGACAAGACCGTTGGATCACACGGGTTGTGGACCATTGATATGAAGTAAGGAGAGCCCAGATTTTGGGTTTCAGAAATTAGGAGAACGAGCAACGAGATCTTTCGGGGACGCGAAACGCAAAACTGCGAAACGTGAAACCGCAAAGCGCTCAAGAGATTGGCCCCAAGACATAGTGAGGGGTCATATCGTCGAAGGTTGTGGGAGGAGCTGACACGCGCTAGGCCCCACTTCGGGATTTCGGGAGTTGGAGAGTCAGAGTTGGTGCATGTGCAAACAACTGACACGTGAAGTCACGAAGTGCCTATTGATCAGGGGAACGGTCACAACCATGGTCACGGGAAGGAAGGCACTCAATACCAGAAGAGCTAGCGCCCAATTTACGTGGAAGTTGAACAATGTCCAGGAGAGAAATCGCGGGTCTCATACGACCTGCGCATTTGGAGAAAGGACCTATGTAAGAGGGTTTGGAGTCTAGCAGTGACCTAAAGAGTTGATCTGACTCAATTTCTTGATCGATCCTAGACTGGGAGGTCGCGCAACCCTTAGGAGAGAAGGAGGGTCTGCATCAATTTCATGCCACATACTCAAGGACTTCATTTCATGCCACACTCCATAAGATATATTTTCAAGATTACGTTTAGGGTGATTTTGGATAGGTTATTTCGGTGATGATAAACCGTGTAAAATTGTTGGAAAGGGTAAGATACAAATAAAATTACATAATGGAAACCAATGGTTGTTGAAAGAGGTGAAGCACATTCCCAATTTGAAAAGAAATATAATTTCAATGGGGCGGTTAGATAGTGAAGTTTGTACAATTACATTTACAATAAGTTCAAGGAAGGTCACTAAAGGATCATTGATAATAGCAAAAGGAGAAAAGGTAGGTACATTGTATTTATGTATCAGTAATGTTGTCTTTTTTATTGATTTAGCTTATATAGGAGCAGATACAACATTGTGACATCATAGCCTCAGGCACATGAGTTAGAAGGGGATGCATATTCTCCACTCAAGAAATTTTTTGTCATATTTGAAGTAGGTTGATTTGGATTTTTGTGAGCATTGTGTTTATGGAAAATAGAAGAGAATCATATTTCTCAAAGTTGGGAAGGTAAAGAAGAGTAAAAAGTTAGAGCTTGTGCATATAGACGTATTGGGATCGACTCACGTGTCATCTCTTGGTGGATCTTATTATTATGTTACTTTTATTGATGATGCGACTAGGAAAACTTGGGTTTATTACATTCGGAAAAAATATGATTTTTTCCATACGTTTAAGAAATGGAAAGCTTTGGTTGAGAATGAGATATGAAATAAGTTAAAGTGTCTCAAATCAGATAATGGAGGCGAATAATCCAACAAATATTTTGATAGTTACTCTTCATGTCATGGGACTCGTAGAGAGAATATGGTTCAGGAACACCATAAGAAGATGGTGTGTCAGAAAGGATGAATGTGACAATCATGGAGCATGCAAGGAGTCTGAGATTGCATGCAGAATTACACTTACAGTTTTGGGCATAAGTTGTGGATATTGCTATTTACTTAATAAATAAAGGGCCTTCAAGTTACTTGGATGGTGGCATTCCAAAGGAGGCATGGACAAGTAAAAAGGTAAACTACTCATTCTGAATAATTTCGGCTGTGAAGCATTTGTCCATATTGATAGAGAAAATAGAACAAATCTTGAGGAAAAATCCAAGAAGTGTAATTTTATTGGATATGGAGTTAATGATTTTGGTTATCGCTTATGGGATTATGAAAATGTCCCTTGTGGCTGGTATAAATTTGGCTAAGATATGGATGGCTTTTTGATTTAGGACTTTCGTTAAACACCTCAATGTAATCCCCTGGTACCCTTGCAATGACCTCTTCTTAATTGATGGATTGTTTGTTCTAATTGTTTTTATGTCCTTTGTACTCATTTGGCTTATGAATTATGTCAAACAGTTTGTTGTTTGATGTATATTAAGTGTTTGTTGGTTTAGGGATTCTATTAAACAATTTGCAATATCTCCAAAAACATTTGTCTTACAATTTATAACACTAGAAACACAAAGAGGTAATAGTTCCAAGGCAACAAAGAAAGTATCTGAAACTGCTCTATTTAATTATTACTCAAATATGACCCAAAATTTTTAGCAAAACACTCACAGTTTTGTGTTGAAGTACATTGAAATTTGTTAGAATTAATGGATGGAACATAGATGAAATTAGGGGCTATAATTGGTTGATGTAAATACCCAATTTGTTGCACACAAGGTCCCCTAACCCTCCAAGAAAATCGTTGATCAGAAGGGAATTGATTCCCCTCACAATGAAACAATCCCAATAAGTCAACTCGACCCCTCCAAGAGAGCTCAATACCCTAGCAAATTTGTCCTGCACAAAGGAAGAAATTTGGCCTTTATGGAATGGATATGACCTAGCAAAAAGAACTTAGCCAACAACTAGATCTCGACCTCCTCAGAGATAATGACGGCCCCTCAAGAAAATACGGTCCTCACTAGTATAAAATTGGTCCAACAATAGATGAACTCGGTCCTGGTAATAAAGCTCACCCCAACATTCCTCCAAAGCCAAAATCGACCTTTACATTGAAGATGGTTTCCCACACACAAAGAATATGACCCAACTATGAAGATGGTTGCCCACACACAAAGAATAGGACCCAACTAGGAAGATGGCTACACACACACAAAGAATATGACCCAACTATGAATATGGTTGCCCATACACAAAGAATACAACCTAGCTATGAAAATGGTTTCCCACACACAAGGAATGCGACCTATCTATGAATATGGTTTCCCACACACAAAGAATACGACCCAACTACATGGGAAATTTTCCCCTTAACAAGAATTTTGGCCCCTGCTCTAGTAATATCAACCTTTCAATACCAAACTCATTCTGCACTATGAGATATGGCTCCCACAAAGCCCAAAATGCTGCAAAAGGGTAGATCAACTCCCCAACAATGGAATCCAAATGGAATACCTGAATGGACTTCCCAATCAATGGCTAGGGTGGATCTCTGACCACCGAGACCTAATTAGCTAGGGTGGAATATTTCACCACTGAAACCAATCCAAACAAAGGTTTACTCCAAACCCTCAAAAGCTCCAAGATATCTCCAAATCAATCAAAATAAGCATGAACATAATGAGAGAATGAGTTATCATCTTTCTTTTATCCCTCTCACCTTTATTATGATCCTTTTACCCTTTTTGGATGACCCTTTTACCTTTTTACCTTCACTTAAGTGATTAAAGTGTCTTTATAAGGTTTTCTTAAGTATTAATCTCAAAGTCACTTTATAACCTTTTTAACTTAATTATTTAATGTCACTTTAGAAATATAACCTTTTTCTCCCTGATGGCATCAAATAATAAAAGTAATCCCCTTTTTCATTGACTATAGCCTATGGGAATCAAATAGGATACTAAGTCATCCATCTATAGGGGTCAGGTGGAAAGGGGCATTACAATGCTCCCTTCCCAAGATTGCTTGTCCGCAAGCAAAGCCAATACAACCATATGAACAATCGATGGAGCCAAACTAAAATTGTGAGTGTCCCTAGGGTCCCAAACCAACTTGAAAGATGTGGAGAACCCACTGCATACAATATTGCTCTGCAAAGTACTAACATAAGAGGCGTCCTGAAGACCTATGACCAATAGAGAAAACATATATTGTAAATACTCAATCCACCCCTCATAGAATATCCCAACTAGGAAACCAATCCAATGCTATATATGAATAGGCTCCTGAAAGTAACAGTTGGCTCTCCCATTTGTAACAGTTACCAAAATGTCAACCCATGAAATCCTATGGTCCTATGCTATCACCAAAAAGGACCCACCATGTTGACGTTGTGCCACTCTGATCATAAATATCTGACCCTCATGCATAGAATGTATTCTCCACTCCTGGAACCCCAAGCTATAAGGCTTAGAAAAATCGTCCCCACTATTAAGGATCACATCCTGCAAATGTATCTCAATGAAGTCAAAGTCTGCAATCTCTCTTCCAGACTCAATCCTGGGCAGTGGAAGAGAAAATATTCCCAACCATAACATGTAAACCTCAGCATATCCCCTCATGTCACTCCTAGAATGAAGTTGATCAAACACTACCAAGGGGATGCAATAGAACAAAACCATCTCTAAAATCAGACATCCAGGAAAATCCTTTGTGGCCACAAACTGAAAAATCATCAACAAAATTTAACCTCCAAGTGTCAAAGGGAAAATACCTAATACTCCAACACATTGAGCCTACTAAAAACATCGATACACCATCTGGAAAATCTCCCATAACCGGTTGCACCATAGCCTGCAAGAGCCCACAATTTGTCTACCCATCGATTGAAGTCACTATCAATAATGTGGAAAATCAAGGGCAATGGTAATAAATATGAAATTCCTCTAAAATCATAGGAGTCGAAAGCATGGAAGTAGCGGAAAATTCATCTCCTATGTCTAGATCATCTCTACCAATCAATGTAAACCACCCATTTCTCAATTGTTGGTTTGAATAAACCATCCAATGCATTTGCATGACATGATTTGTAGTCCAATGTAAACTTACTGGAAAGTGGACAGTGGTATCATTACTAAAAATTTATTCACACTTCCAATCTTGACTCAACACCATACTGCTGAAAACTGCACTTGGTTCCCAAATCCTCTAATCGACTCCAATAGCATCATTGGAGGAAAAAAGAGCTCCATCATCCCACTCGAAAAGTGGATTATCCAAAGAAGAATTTTTATCCATCTCAGACAATAGATTATCAAATAGTTGCATGATATCATGCTCTTCAACTACCTGCTTGATTTCTTTATCCCTTTCTCTATTCCCTGAATTGTTTGGCCACATAAAGATGACGTTCTACTTCAAGTGAATCATTTTGAGTGTTTCCCAATGAAAATTTGGTCAATTCAAGCTCATTGGTGAGCTCTTTAGCCTTCACCCTTAATTCCTGAGATGTATATATAGCCTTATCTCCAATCTTAGTAGCCACACTTCTATCTTTGATCATATTCAAATAGGATAATTTCATGTCTCCCATTGTGCTCTTAATGTTTTGCAAATCAACAAGGGAAACAATTTGTTCATTAACATTTCATGGTGTCTTTTGGATGAGATTTTCAACAAGACTCTTCATGTCATCCAACTTGGATAATGTTTGCACTTCATTTTCAACTAGCACCATTAATTGTTTCTTCCAAGTTTCCTCATTAATGCCAAGACTATGCAATTTTAATGATTTGTTGTTATGATGCATATAAAAATTAGAATTTCCTTCATACCTTAGTATGGTGTCACCATGGCTGCCCCAAGTCTCCTATGCCCATTCTTCAAATTTTGTCTCATCTTCGTCCTTTGGTTCCCAAACACCTGGATTCCATGGATCTATTATATGTTGTTTTCTATCTGAAAGAGTGTGCTCATTATGTACCTCATGAGTGGTTGATCCTCCAAACAAATCGTTGTCCAAATCAAAGAGACCGAGGCTATCATGAACATTCCTCTCCATATGCTCTGTTTGGAAATCAAACCAATACCCATCTGAACCAACATCATAGGTTGACTTGAATACTTCAACATTCTCTTCTTTTGGAATTGCATTAGTGGTCCCAACAAGGAAATATTTTGCATCTACTCCACTAATGTCATCAAGGAACCTGATAGTCACAAAAATGCCAGTAGAATGGACTGAACTTGTAATAAAGGTTGTTGTTTTGTCTCTTCCCTCATGCACCAACTCATCAATAGAAGTTGCATGCATGTCTAAAAGGTCATCCTGGGTCTTTTTTATACATTCCTCGTGTGACAAGTCATCTTCCCCATCATAAATTTCTGATATGAATTCCTCTTCTTCCTCATGCTCCTCATGGGCTAAGAAAGGCTTCAACCTCTCCTCACACTGAGCAATCACCTTTCCAGCTAGGACCTGGTTCACAGATAAGGATTTTTATCACCCTTCAACATGTTAGCCGATAAGATAGAATAAAGTAACTTGAGCACTTCATTGCTTTCACTAACAATCAATGTCATGATGAAATGCATGGCTATAATAACATTGCTAGCATGATAGTCTCTGATAGTAGCAAATAATTGATGAAACATTTTGAGAGTTAGATCATTCAACCCCATATCAATTGTGATATTACCAGATCTAATTTTTGCAAATGTTTCAAGTATGGTGACCCTCCTAGTAAATTGAGAACTTGTGACATCATCCAATCCTTGGAAACTATGCACTAACAATTGAAATATCTCTTTCAATGTGTCATCATTGTGAGGAGATTTAGGTGCTGAGATTCTCATGATTTCACTCAAACATGAAGTGACCATGAGTCTTATCTCTTTATATGTGTGTCTCAACAACCTTTGCTTACCCAAGTAAGTCACTGCCGGAATCGTGGTTGCTTGTTTTACATGAGAAGGTAATTGATTCACCATGTTCAAACAACCCTTGACTTCCTCCAAGGTGTTGAGAAAAACATCCTTTGGATGGTATGGGTATTGATGTTTACCTCTTTTCTTAAAATGTGTATTGACCAACTCATCTTCACTCAATGGCACCATGATTTTCAAACCAACAGGATGGGAGGATACACTACTCTGGTACCATTATAATATCCCTCCCTTGTGGCTGGTATAAATTTGTTTTTTGCTGCTAAGATATAGATGGCTTTCTGATTTAATACTTTCATCAAACACTTGAATGTAATCCCCTATTACCCTTGCAATGACCTCTTCTTAAATGTTGGACCGTTTGTTCTAATTGTTATTATGTCCTTTGTACTCATTTGGCTTATGAATTACATCAAAGAGTTTGTTTGTTGATGTATATTAAGTGTTTGTTGGTTTATGGATTCTGTCAAATAGTTTGCAATATCTCCATAAGAATTTGTCTTGCTATTTATAACAACATAAACACAAAGAGGTAATAATTCCAAGACAACAAAGAAAGTAGCCCAAACTACTTTGTTTAATTATTACTCAAATATGAATAAAAAAAATTAGAAAAACACTCATAATTTTGTGCTGAAGTACATTGGAATTTGTTAGAATTAATGGTTGGAACAGAGATGAAATTACATATTATAATTGATTGTTGTAAACACCTAGTTTTTTGCACACAAGGTCTCCTAACCCTTCAAGAAAACTGATGATTAGAAGGGAATTGATTCCTCTCACAATGAAATGATCCCAATAAGACAACTCAACCCCCCTCCAAGACAGCTTGATACCCTAGCAAATTTGGCCTACACAAAGGAAGGAATTTGGCCTTTATGAAATGGATACGACCCAACAATAAGAAATCAACCAACAACTAGATCTCGGCCTCCTCAGAGATAATGACAACCCCTCAAGAAAATATGGTCCTCATTGGTATAAAATCGGTCCAATAATAGATGAACTCAGTCTTGGTAATAAAGCATACTCCAACAGTAATAAAATCGGTCTCTGGGTTAAGAAATCTTGGCTAGAAAACATAGAACTAGTCCTCCAAATCCAAACTCGACCTTTACACCATAGATGGCTTCCCACACACAAATAATAGGAGCCAACTATGAAAATGGTTGCCCACACACAAAGAATTCAACCCAGCTAGGAAGATGGTCAACCACCCAAACATAATATGACCCAACTATGAAGATGGTTTCACTTACATAAAGAATACAACCCAACTATGAATATGGTGGTTGATGATGACCTACCATGTCTGACACCCACATAAATGAGTATTGGTTAACTCTGTTTCAACTTCATCTCTCGAGCTACTCTCAAAATCCTTCAATCGGGCCCAAAATCCTTTCTTAAGAGAGTCACGGGCTCTCTGTTGCGCACCAGTCCACAATTTCAATTCGGATAGAGTGCTTCCTTTATCTTAGCACTAAGCCCTTTTTTCCACATGACCAGGTGCTAAATCCTTCACAATGTCATGGGAAAATCAACGATGGGTTAATCCGACCGTCATAGTATCGGATGGCAGGGTATCATAGTTAAGTCCTCCGATGAATCAGAGTTGAGTGCTCTGATGGGTCGCAGTTAAGCACTTCGACGGGAACGAGTTTGATAGAACTGGAAGCTTCGTCGGAATATCTGTATCAAGGTATCAAAGTAGTGGTAACTCACACTTCTCCCTTGGTTGGGTTTGAAATATTGGGTTGTCGGAGTATCAATGTCAGGGTAACAGAGGGATCCAATATGGTGAGGATCTGATACAAGATGGGTTCAACAGGTAAGAACTATGAATTAATAATGACTGTCAATCTGGAAAGGTTCTCTCCTAGATCTAATCCCGATCGTTCAATTCAAACAAAATGAAAATACATAGAAATTTCAATGGGCACCATTCGGCTTCGAAGCACGACTCCATATACGATCCACTACCCTACAAAATCAAAGTTTTGTTGCTCGATCGAGACAAATTCAAACAAAATTTGACTTCATACACATACAAATCACAATGGCACACAAAATATGAGATTTTCTATTATATTCAAAAGGAATGAACGGGTACAACAACGGTTTCTTTGTTCCTCGGTCTCTTGGAGCTCTACGCACTGCACTTTTTTCACTCTCCACACTTGCTAACCTTTATTCAATACAAAATACTGAATATATCTTAGAGCTCTCGGGTATCTCACAAAACAAACTCATCCCGAGCTATCTCAACCAATTCTAAATCTGATAATTTTGTTCCTAAAACTTATCAACAAACTGACACCTATCAAAACTAATCAAATGAATATAGCTTCTACAGATACTTCACACAACTATAACAAATGAAAATAAAATTTAGGAAACCAACTTCCTTAGTCAATGTTTGTGACCCTTGGGTCAATCTCGAAATTAACTGGTTGATTCTCATGCATTAGACTCCCAAAGAAAAAAATATTCATGGACTCCTGCCCATGAGGTATTCAACCTGTTTTCCATGCTTCTGGAACTCTGCAACACTCATCCAAGTTACATATTCTATTGGAAAATCTCTCCACTTGACCAAATACTCATAGTAGTTTTGATTTCTATTTTTCTTCACAATCCTCTGATCAAGAATATTCTCCATCTGCAACTATTTTGTTGTACGTAACTACTTCATCCATTGAACTTCCTCTCAATCATCCTCACCCTCTACTTCAGGTTCTCTGTAAGGATATAAA
>JASDQU011377339.1:8480-28928 GCA_032191745.1 Picea mariana
GAAGAAGGAAGTACATGTAGGCCCTGAAGATAATTAAAGAAAAGAATTACAAAATAAGAAAGTGTCAAGTCGGCCTTAATGTTAAAAGGAAGTGACATAAATGGTATAAATACATATCATTATACATTCATTTCATACACAAGTCAAATTTTAGAGGAAATCAGAAGAAAAGAAGGTCGGATTTCAAGGGAGGATGAATTCTTTTGGTGATGTGTTCTAAGGTGTTATGAGTAAAACAGTCATAACTTCTTCATAGAGAATCCAAATGAAGTGGGACAAATCTCATTGGAAAGAGTACGGACTTTAGTTTATTGTGTGCGAGTTTCAGAATCTGATGTTAAATATTGAGCGCGGGGCATTCTGTACAAGTTCGCTCTCCTGAATAAACCAGAATTGAATAAAGTATACCATTCTTTCTATAACTTCTCTTTGGGGAGGATTCAAGGAGTGAAACTTGGAGGAGTTCCCGAGAATACATTGAGTAATATTATCTACAAGATCAGAGTATTCCAAGAATTGAAGAATTGCAGAAATTAAAGAAGTCTCAGGAAGCATTATCAGGTTCTATGTGATGGTTGGTTGATGGTGATGATTTAATGTAAAGTTTTATTATCTCTCATATATTCTTGGGTGGAAGGAAGGGGCAAGAATGGAGAGTTCAACCCTCTCGATATTGGAGGATTGTATCTTCCTCTTGGAGGTTTATCCCTCCCTTTACATTTGGAAGTTGTAGCTACCTTTGGAAGTCATTACTTCCTTTGAACAATAACTATTGATTATTTCTCATATATTGTACATGGTGTATTGTGGTGTATTGGTGTAACTCTTATACTCTTGTTCATTGCTCATTGGATATAATTGAATGGTTTAAGTATAAGTTGAAAAAGGTTTTAAATTGTACTTGATACTGATTCACCCCCCTCTCAGTATCAACAAGAAGTTAGCAGCTTGGCTTGGATCCGCCATGGAGGGTGGGTTGAGCGAGGGCCCACATGAGGGACAGCAACCACCAAATCAACAACAAAGTTGCCACGTAAGACAAACAACGGTCAGGCCAGAAGGACAGTAGGTTACCAGTAGAGCAGCCAAGTCAACGCAGGGGACTAAGATGCTCGGGCGGCCTAGCAGAGCCACCGATCAGCCAGGAAGGTCTCGGCAACGGGCAGACTACCCAGAAATTTTCGAGCAACAGTTATGCAGCCCCAAAACTGTCCCGGCAACCGGCAGTGGGTTGGCACACTGGGCAGTGCCTAGAAAGGGCTTGGGCAGCCCTGAAAAGGACCCGAGAAGCAGCAAAAGGTTACGGGCAGCCTCGGGCAGCGACACTGGGTAGCAAGTCTATGCAGGAATTTTTTTTTAGTTTGGGGATGGGTTGTGGATAGTGGCTCATCTCACCATATGACGGGAATGAGGTCGATGTTCCTTGGTGTTTCAAAGAAAGACTCATACTGCTATGTGAAGAGTGGGATGCATACCATGCATGTAGTGAAGGGAGTTGGATGTGTCAGATTCTAGCTAGAGTCAAGATTTTCTCTACAGGTGGCAGGAGTGATGTATGTCCCAGGGCGGAACGTAAATTTGCTCTCAGTATCAGCCTAGGAGGACATGGGATATGCAGTTACGTTCGAGGAGGGACAGGTACTCATACGTTCAAAGGTAGAAGATACCCAGGATGCAGCAGTGAGGCTTGGCATCAAGGAGGGTATGATGTACAGGGTGTTGGGACAGCCTGTAGTGGGGTCCAAGGGGATCTTGCATCGTAGATCAGATCAGAGTGCAGCAGAAGTAGCAGGAGGGTCTTCCAGATCAGAGGGAGCAACTACAGCAGCAGCAAATTTGATGGGGTCAGAGATTGATCCAGGAGGAGGCTCTTCTAAAAGTACCTTCCTCACTAAGAAGGAGTGTTAGTTTTTGGGTAGCTCGGACAAGTACTTCTGCATTGGTGATGCCTAGCATGTGGAAAATTTCGAGCGACACTCTCTAAATAGTAACTTGATAAAGTGATTTTATAAAGTACCTTTTATATTTAATGACTAAAGTGACTTTTTATAAAGTTGAGTGACTTAAGTGATTTAAGTCATCTCAACGAGAGATTAAGTCACAACCATTGATATCATAGGTGGAAGATCTAATCTTGACCATTGGAGATCTAGGGTTAGGGTTTTACTCATTAAAGGAATTATAAAAAGAGATCCAAGGAGAGTGAGAGGCACACTATGAGTGCATAGGAGCAAGAAGGAGTCTTGCTCATGTACTTGTGTCTAAGTGGGCAGGGTTGAGGAAGTGTTCAAAGGGGCAGCAAGGAGATAACAGCCGGGTGGGCTAGGCTATTGTTGCAATGTAATTCACCTAATGGGCCATTATCCCTAGAGCCCAGGATTTTTAGCAATAAAATCAAACTCAAAATTGGTTTTGCCGCAAGGGTTTTTTTCAAGGGTGTTTACCCAAAATATCTTGTGCATGTATTATGGTTTTTGTTTTAATGCTTCCGCTTATTTTTCGTTGATAACCTAGTTGTGCAATTGTTCAATAAAGTGATTTTATTAGGAATAATTGTTGAGTGCTAGGTTCACAAGAAATTCAACATTTCATGCTTTAGCTACCCCTTGAAGTGGGATGTTCACCTTCTACAAATTGCTTCCTCCATCCATGTGTCCTTGGCTTCAACCTTTGGTATTGCCTCTGGATGTTCAGTGGTGCTTAAGGCAAGACAGAACATGGTGCAAGGCCTCCAAAACACTCACAACCTATAACCACCCTAAATTACAAAGATCTCCTGCTATGTTCAGTGAGAGAGGAAAGCTCATTAAAATGCAAAACGACTCCTGCATTTTCAGGGGGTGACAATCCTTAACAATCTACTTCTTTCACACTTAAAATTTTATGAACTCGGAGAAGAAAGATATACATGGTAGAATTTTATCAACTCAAGGGAAAAATATATACAATTTTTATTTTCAAGAGTCAAATTTTATACTACTTGTTAAAAAGGAAAACCTTGAGACAATGAAGCAAAAACTGTTTACCACAATGAATCAAAGGAGGCGACATATGATGATGACTAACATTGACTATGAATACTTGCTCTAAGTGGTTGAATCTCAAAAATAGAGGAGAATCGAAGAAGGTTTATTTCAACATGGATTGTCTCCAAATAGTTCGGGAATTTGGGAATTCCGATAATTCCGGAGTTTCGGAATTCAAAGAATAGGGACTTCAAGAATTTGAGGAATTACATAACTTAAGAATTTACGGAATTGGGAC
Source organism: Picea mariana (assembly GCA_032191745.1). Taxonomy (NCBI): domain Eukaryota; kingdom Viridiplantae; phylum Streptophyta; class Pinopsida; order Pinales; family Pinaceae; genus Picea; species Picea mariana. The sequence goes on from JASDQU011377339.1 coordinate 11,745, forward strand.
TTTGGGAATTCTACACTTATGAGGGTGATGAGACAACTTGAAGGAGTACATACATGATTTTGGAATTGTGGAGTGAAGTTACTTACGAATAATTTTTCTTTCTATGTTTTTGTTGTCAATCAAGTTTTGATAGTGTAGCATTAAAAGGCGATGTTGGAGTATACTAATGTTAGTTTTTACTGCAGCTCAGATCTGATCTAATGCTTCTACAGTTATGCACAATTGACTCATTCAAACTGTGAACATAGATACACCGAGATGCCTAACTTTACCACAAGGGAACATAAACAAAATTGAGCAATTGGATCATGCACAGTACACAAAATGTCAGCCCCAAAGCTCATCTCTTAATTTGTCCATCAACAAGAAATCTAGGGCTCCTGTACCAGGGGAATTGGCCTTTTTACATTCACAATAAAAAGCCAATACACTAGGACAAACCTGGGCCTAGGCTGAGTTCTTCCAGCCTATCTGTGCCCTTCAGTTTCCTGTTGTTACGACCTGTAACATCCCTTGAAACTGATGTACCTGTCCTTTCTCTGCTGCTAGCCACCTGTCAGCTCCTTGTAGACTGCTGTTCTAAATTTCCTTCACCGCTGGCCACCTGTCCAGCCCTCAAACTTGCTGCTACAGCCTTATGTTTGCTGCCAGCACTTATCTTCTTGCTGCTGTTGGGGCAACCAGGCCTGCGGCTGACTTCCTTGGGCAGGCCACACCTCAACTAGGTCTCTTTTGACCCCTGCGGAATCTTCTACTCCTGCGGCTCCTATTCTCTCCAAGACCAAGCCCTTCTCAAGAATCAACGGCTGCCCCAAATAACCTAGAACAGTCCGCCTCTCTTCCCTTGAGAAAACCTGCCCAAATACAAGAGAAAGGTCGCTGCAAATGAGGCCTAATAGCCTCTCTCCATCGCTGGTAGAGGACTCCTAAAACCACACAAAATTTCAGACCTCTTATTCCTCCATGTCTCCACTTGTGTTTTGTCACAATGACTTGATCTCTTATATATACAAGTCCAAGGGGTGTGTGTCAAGTAGTCTTTTCACAAGTCAACTCAAATGTAGGCTCATGTGGGTGTGAAGCCCCATCACAAACCCCCAAAGCCCATCACCATGCCCATAAGGCCCCAACCTCATTCCAAGGCCAATTTTGACGAAACGAAAGGCAAAACTGATGCCAACGAAAATTCCCACATGCCTAGCACCTTGGCCTCTAGTGGGAAGCTACAAAAAATCAAAAATTAAGTGTAATGTAATAAAGTCACGTTATATAAATGCCTTTAATAAAAGAGTGTCATTATGATAGGCATTATTAATAAAGGTTGATTAGGTGTCGTTAATGTAAGATGATTAGGTCATATAGGTAGTCTAACTACCAAATGAACCAAATAAAAGGGAATCGATGTTACTGCATCCACTCCATTGTTACTAAAATCATATATTTTATATTTATTGTGAGTCCTTTACCACCAGAAATGCAATCAATTTTGTTTGGTTCTCTTATGGAAATAGAGATACAAGCATGGCTTTGTTTTGGCTACATAAAACAAAGCTATGATTTGTTTTGAGTTTTCTATTGAATAGTAGAGCATGGTGCAAGGCTTGGGTTATGAAGACAAAGAAAACAATAAGAAGAAAAAGATGAAGAAAGAAGAACATGTGTTTCCTCTTAAGAGATTGCAGGTTCAAAGCCAAAGGGGGTAGGGTATGTACACCTCCATAGACTTTAGCAGTAAAATCGTTGCGCGGAGGGGGTTCCTTGTCCCACAAACAAGGGGGTCTCATACACCAATTTGGTGTCTGGCTTGGCCGTGACGTTAAAAATAGATTATTATTATTATTAAACCATCCAAAAGGCCAACTAGCCTATGGGACAAAGGTGTTGTTACATCCAATGCAACATTTTCATTAAATACAAGAAGAAAAAAGAAAAAAGGGCAAAGAATGGTACAAATAAGTTTTGGACTACTCATATGGACTCAACCTTCCTATCTCCATGTCAAGAATCCTCTACCCAATTGTCGTTGCTTTCAAAAGTTTGCCTCTTACATGCATCATTCTTATGGTAGCCAAGAGAATGATGATATGTACACTCTTTTTGTGATTGGGAGACATAGATGTGATGTGGATCGTTGATTTTTTCATGGAGATCCCATGTATGACACAAATAGTGAGAGCTTGATGGTGGAAAATATGAATTTGCCCTTCCTGTTTCCAATCAGCATGGGGAGCCTTTTCATGGTGCATGAAGAGAACATCGCAGATCCTATTTCCTTTGATCTTGAACAGCCAAAGGACTTTGAGATATGTGATGTATTTCTATTGTTGACCAACAACCATGTGTCCTCATCAATGAGGCAGATTTCTTACAAAATAAGGAGCATTATGATCACATTACACAAGCAGAAATTTTCCAGCCATTGAAATCTTCTCATATCCTTTATATGTACAAAAAATCAGCAAGGGGATGTAAATTCAAGGCTGCAATATATATGGGGCAACAATATGCGCAATCTTTGATATATTGCAAAAATTTTCAACTTTTCGAAAGAGAGCATCAAGCCCTAAATCATGAGTTGATTAGTTTTTTCATCTGATATTTTATGACATGCATCATGTGGAGGTTTGATAAAAGGCAGCAAAATTTTTGCAAGTTTATCTTGGAGCCACTTTCTAAACCCTTGTTGCTTGAGCATACGACAAGCGATTTTCATGGCAACCAAAGACGAAGGCTGTTGGAGCATGTAGATCAGCCTTTGGAAAGGCATAATGTAGTCCATGGAGTGGAATTGTGGGTTGATGATGGGCTGCCCTATTCATATGCCAAACGTGATAGCAAACCTATCCAACATTGGATAAAGCAAGCATGTAGCAACACACACCAACCTTGGCATGATCTCCGTGATTTTTTCCATCTTCAAGGGCTCACCTTAGTCTTCAAACATACAATGACAAGGATTCCAGCCTCCTCTTGCAGGATGTTTGACATAGCCCTGTGTTTGGTTGGTTGCCTAATCCAAAATGGATCCAGGAACCAAAATGGGTCCAGGAAGGCCTAAAAATCAAAGCACTCGGAATCGCTTCAAAACGGACGTGTGAATAGGCCTCCTCGTTACGAACCCAACAAAACTTGAATGGGTTCAAACGGACACCGTATGCGAAAGATATCGCATTTTGTTCGTTTTTCCAAACAGGAAACATATTGTTGACTGTACAGTTTGTACAGTGCTGACATGGCAGCTGACCGTATAGTCTATACAACCGTATAGTGACGTGGCAGGTGTGGCAGACGTGGTCGAATCACATTATGACACGTGGCATATTTGGACTAATGGTATGGTGCCATGTGGCCCAGTCGTGGGCTGCCACGTGGCATCTATAGGTTGGTTGATAGTTGGCAAAAGTTTATGTGACTCCATGGGAGTCGAACCCGCGACCTCCGGGCGTGGGAGGGAGTTTTGGCAAGGCTGGGCTACAAGCCCGCCCACAGTGGAGCTTATTTCATAAGGTCTAAATCAAATATTTGAATTGTATGGTTTGTAATTTCCATGGAGTAAAGGGATGGGGTCTAGACCCAGCCCCTGGCGCACACCCATAAAACCTTACCATATAACCCCACTCCTATACCTGTTGGTATGGATTTATTTGTGGTTTAAGCCCCGGTTTACAGTATTCCATATAACCACACCATGTGACTGTTGGCACGTGCATTTGTTATGGAGTTTAGCCCGGCGCGTTTGCATAGAACCATACCATATGCCCACACGGTTTAACTTTTGGCGCGAATTTGTGGGGATAGCGCCTAGTCAGCCGAGCTAGCCTGCTGACCAAGGCACGTGACCAGACACTAGGAACCAGGGGCCAAACAAACAGAAAGGCGCGTGGAGGATTAGGACAAGGCCATATAGCCAAGCCACATAACCAGGGGTCGGCGGTTAAGGGGCCAACGCATAGCGCTTGGCCACATGGAGTCTCGCATATGACCAGGGGCCCGGAATTCAAGGGCTACGCCCTATTTTGGCCCAAAAGTGGGTTTTTTTAACTATATTATAAGATTTTATTTGATTTTTCAGCCAGTTTTGAGAGATTTTGGTCATTATTGGAGGATCTTGAGCTCTTTTGTAGGCCAGATCTTGGGGGGAAGTTGGGAGTTTGTTGCCAACTTCAAGCCTATATAAACCAGAGGTTCTTGGCAGCCTTAGAGAGGTTCAGAGGAGGAGAAATGTTGAAGAATTGTAAAGCCAAAGCCATTTTTATGCAGGGAAGCCATTGAGGAGAGCAACTTTGCGGGCCATTTCCAGGAGGTTCGTTCATCCGTTTTCAGTGCCGTCAGTTGTGTTGGATTCTTGAGATCTAGCAGAACACAACCAGTTCACTTTGTAATCCATTTGGGACTTTTCTAATGTACTTTTGAAGTTTTGAAGAGAAATAAGAAAGCCTCACCCACTAAGACAAAGGCCCGAAGACGTAGGCGATATTGCCGAACTCCGTTAACAACTTTTGTTGTTATGGTTTGTTGATTCTTGTGCTTATTTCCAGATCTGTATATCTTATTATGGATGCCATGTTACATCATTAATTCTTCCTCTTTCATCAGTTTTCTTAAATGGTTAATGAACTCATGTTTTAAAACTCAACCATAGTCTTTAAAAGATCTTTTCGAATCATTGCCAAACACAAGGGGAGATCTCATGTTGTTGTTATAATATGGTGGGTTCGTTGTTTTTTTTATTTCACTTAACATTTGCATATTCCTATTCTAGAGAAGGGTAGGAAGAATAAGCTCGATGTTCACAAGTAGTGGATTTCAGTTATGCACTCTTTCGCATTTTGGACTTATGCCTTTATTTGTAGCACCACTTGAAAATGAGTAGTAGACGAGCATTATCGAGTCTTTTGTAATAGATTGAAATTGAAGCCATTTTGTATTATGTGGTGGGGATGTGAAGTTTTTGTTCCATCCTGTCACGGACAGCCAACTATTTGATTCACCTTGCAGGTACAGATTCAACAGAGATTCTCAAGTTCTTTTGCACCCCACAAGGGAGTGTAATCCCCATATGGAGCTAGATTGTTACAGCCTGAAAAGGCATGTCTTATTCTGCATTTTCATGGGCTTTCTTCTCTCACTAGAACAGTAGGAGTACATTGGAGTTTAGTGAGCCACAGGTTACGTGGAGATACTTGGAGGCCATGCACCTTGCTCTGTCTTGTCCTATAGAAATTTCAAGAAATCTGGGCAATTAATGCAAATTCAAAAATTACACCTCATTACTTGAGGTTTCTCGGATCTATGAACCCAAAGCCCTGTTAGAAAATAATAGGTGTGCTCATTTAACCATAGACAATATAGCAATATTGTCACCCAACCATAGGCCGAAGCCACCCCCAAGCACCTTAACCTTGACAGAGAATAATTTTGGAAGAAAACCCTAGGCCTAATAGCCAATCAAGGTAGCATATCACTCTCTAGAGTTAGCATACCAAGCAGAAAGTCCAAACCATAAACAAGAGAAAGTCCAAGCCTAAACCGAAAAATACAAGTTGCAGTAGCTGCAGCTGCAGCTATTCTCCAGACTTGTGCACTTACTAAATTTCTACAGTGCGCACTCTTAAATTTCTGCAGTTGCAAGTTGTGTGTATCAAATGAGCTCTGGCATCCTGTATTTATACTGCTCCTCCTTAGCTGTATGGGCCGACTTCTCATTCTGGAGGCTAAAGACTCAATATTAAATATTTCCTTTAGCCGACTTGTCTTCTAGGGTTATGTCCAATGCTTCAGGGTTTCTTCTTGCTTCCCGAAATATTCTATTCTTGTCAGGGTTCCACGTGGAGGTTAATACCTCCCGCAGCTACCATAATATCAACACTCCCTCCTAGCTAGGGAGGTATTGAAAGCAATGGTCTTGAGAAAAAATATACCATTCAACCGATAGCATCATCATAGCCATACAGGCTATCTCATGATTAGATCACGAGCACCACCATCACTATCTGTATCATCTGATAGCATCAACTGTATCATCTCTCAAAGCCATACTCCATCTGAGTAATCAAGCATGATGTTGAATAAGTCACTCACACCACATAACGATACAAGAACCATTCTTCTAATTCGGACATATGTCCTAGAAGAATAACTATTCCAACAGATGTTGGAAGCCACGCCATGGGCTACAAGGACTATTCTTCTAATCCAGACATACGTCCTAGAAGAAAAAATGTCCTGGACCATTTTCTATCTAGAGAATGTCTGTCCATCAGCACACTGACTATCCATCTAGCTGAAAATTGTTTTCAACACTATTGATAGTCTACATGGCAATTGGAACAATGTCATTCAGTAGAAAACAACTATGTTTATCCATAGTAGTACACAACTACTATTCAATGGTACACAACCACACCAAGTAACACACGGCTACTTAATCAGTGACACATAGTCACAACCAGTGAAACACATCCACCACAGTAGCATACATCTACTACCTAGAGATATACAGTGACCAGTCTCCATAGCAATCATATCATCTGATATCAACCTGCATAAAACAATATCATGATATAAATTGAGTCATCTGGGCCATTCTTCCACTCACATCTGTGAGATCTGGAAGAGCATCTACCCTCAGAATGTAAAACATCAGCCATGGGCTATCTGGACTATTCTTCTTAGGCATAAAAGAATAATTGTCCTTGATTTTTGAGCCTAGACCATTCACCTAACTGGGCCATTCCTCCGACACTAGTCATAGTGCAACCTGGAGAGAATGAGTTTTCCCTAGGGAATGTCTGTCACTGATTGTTGAACCTGGACCATTCACCTAAGTGGGCCATTCCCCCGGCACTAATCATAGTGCAACATGGATAGAATGAGTCTGCCCTAGGGAATGACTGTCCGGACCATTTCCTAATGGAAATGACTGTCTTGCACCAACCTCCAAAACAGACCATTCTTCGAAACTACTCACAACTGTGAACTTCGAAGGAATGACTGTCCAACGAGGCGGACCATTCTACTTGACCACTACTCAGAGTGACTGCCAAGAAGAATGACTGTCCTAGACCATTCCCCCACATTGGCCACAAGGGGAATCGTTGTCTATGGTACATCAGCAATCTATCGAACCATTTTCATTACGAAAATGACTGTTCGATCTGGACCATTTTCTGAACTAGAAAATGGTTGTCCGTCAGAAATCTCAAACCATTTTCCGAACTGGAAAGGAACTACTCATCCTGGCCCATTTTTCGAACTTAAAAATCACTGTCCATAAATTAATAACAGTGCTCCCTCCCAACCTGGGAGTCATCTCTTCCTTTTTCAATAAGGAAGTCATCTCCATGAGCCCCAGCTTGTTTCTTAAGTACGCAAACTTTTTCATCTTGGACAGAGGCTTTACCAAAATATCTGCTATCTACTCATCTGTGATAACCACTTCTCTTTTCTGGACTTCATCACGGAGAATGTAATGCTTGATCTCAATGTACATTGGTCTATCATGGAACAATGGTTTTCTCTGAATGCTTCATATAGCTCTAGTCATTACAATATATCATGGTTGAATTCAGTGCTTCTGTTTCCTGCTAGCTCATGACATCGTGGCAAGGCTCAAACTGAAACACATCCAAATAGCACTTCTTCTGTCATCATGAGAGTTTTCCATGGATTAGCAATCCATCATCCCAAACTTCTGAGTAACTATTCTGTTACACTATCTCTATCATAGAAAGTTTTCACCACTCTTCTGTTGTATATGAGATACTCTGCATCAAGTTGTTTGAATCCATACAAGGTCTTCTTATATCTACATACATGGGTCTCTTTCTGGTATAAGCTTCTTTCTCACTTGCTTTATTGGGAAGAATAGTCTTTTACATGTAAATTCCAATCCATGGTTACTACAAGAGGTATATCTGGAATAAGTTGTTGTCATAGTCTTCTCCCTCCTTCTGGAAGAACCTCTGAACCTTGCAATGCTTCCATTCATAAGTCTTTTCACAATGTTCTTTATCATAACTTCCATTTCTTCTGCTCGATTGCTTCTTAGTGAGTTCAAACCAAGCTAGTAGTCTTTGTGATTCTCGGTATAGTAATTAGTTGTTCTGGATTTTTCTTACTTTCTTGGAATCTTCATGTTCTTCCTCATGTTTCTCTTTGGCTCTTGGATCCATGGAGTCTTCTATAGATTCCATGCCCTGAAGATTCCAACTTCTTCCTTTCATCATAGGATCATGGATGTAGATGGACAACCAAGGATACTTTAAGGCTTATTTTCGAAAAAGACTTCTTCTAAAGTCAAACTGAACATGCGCTGCTTTTCATGGCTGCTACTTTCAATGAGAACATGGATAGATACTTCATAATCCTCAATGGATCATATTATTTAGGATTAGCTCCCTCCTAATCCTTGCTTCAGGCATGAATACATGCTCTTCTTTTGGAATTTTGTAATCATCTCCCTCCATCTAAGATAGTCCACGCTTCCGTCTGCATTCTTATTGCCTTCTGCAAGGTGTCACAAGTCTTTTTCTAATTTCCTCTATTTTGACTTCTTCTAGGTCTCTTCGGGTTTGATTATGATTTCTGCTTATCTGGCAGTTGTTATTTATATAATAGCTTCCACGAGAATTGTTACCAAAGATTGTCAACATACTTTATCTTTTCATGTGTATTGCTTGACTTGTAGTCATCGTAATAGCAATCCTTATCCTTTTATTCTTCCATAGGTATTGTTTCCCTTGAACATATTTTCTTCTAAGAAATAGATATACATATGTACAGGAACTATGTAAACATGATATATACAAGAGCTTTGAAGAAAATTGTTACCTTGACTTAGAAGAAAAAGTTTGTTTTATCCTGCTTGACTTTCTTTAAGGGTTCCCTTTCTTCGGCAATTGTTGCTTCATCTGTTTCCTTCCTTTTCTTTAACTCGAGACAGTGGCTCCTGTAGTGACCATAATTTCGACAGTTGAAGCATTGTATCTTTGACATATCCTTTTCTTGATTTGGTTTCTTCCTTGAGCCAAACTTCTTCTTATTCCTGAAATTCTTGAACTTTGTTGTGAAAGCTTGATCATCGTATTTCTTTTGGGATATCTCTTTTGCGTTAATCCTTGATTCTTCTTGTGCACAACAAATCCAAAGTTCTTCAAATGTGGGATACTCCTTTCTTGTGTTCATGCTTGCGGCAAATGCATCCCATGTCTTGGGAAGACCATTGAGTACTATATTTACCAGTTCCTTCTCTGAAATGATTTCTTCAATAGCTTGTAGTTGATCTCTTAACTGAGAGATTCTCACAAGATATGATGTTATGTTGTCAACATCATTCATTTTCATGTCACGGAAATCATTCTTCAGACTCATTACTACTTGTCCAATGTTTCTGACTGAGAAAAGGTTAGTTGGGACATCGTACATCTTCTTAGATGAGTCAAGATGAGAGATGTAGGGTATCAAGTGGTCTTTTACAGAGTCCACTATGATACTCATGGCATTGATGTCATTGTCTTTGAACTTCTCCATAACTGCAATGTTCTAAGGTTCCTTCTCTTTTCCTTCTTCAAGCTGTGGTTCCACAATCTTTCCTTTCACGATATCCAACACTTTATTCTTGGCAAGTTAGAAGCCCCTTCTAACTTGTTTTCTGACTTCATTGAGTAGATCATGACTGCTTTGACTTGGTCAACCTTTGACTTTGATCAAAAACTCAAAATTGACGTCTTAGCTTGCTGAGAATACCAGGAGGTGCGCTAGGTTAGGGCGCACTAGGCTATCCAGAAATTAGGTCAATCTCTTCACTTAAGGTGCCTCAACAAGAGGGTTAGGGTTTCGTTGCTACAGTAAAAACTTTGACTGCAACTGCAACTGTAACTGAGCAAATCCTCCCAATTTATCTTCCACTGGTTACACTATCTGAAGATAGTGTGGGCCCATAACCTGTCAGAAAATAATAGGTGTGCTCGTTTAACCATAGATAATATAGCAATATTGTCACCCAACCATAGGTCGAAGCCACCCCCAAGCACCTTAACCTTGACAAAGAATAATTCTGGAAGCAAACCCTAGGCCTAATAGCCAATCAAGATAGCATATCACTCTCCAGAGTTAGCATACCAAGCAGAAAGTCCAAACCATAACCAAGAGAAAGTCCAAGCCTAAACCGAAAAATACTAGTTGCAGTAATTGCAGCTGCAGCTACTCTCCAGACTTGCGCACTTACTAAATTTCGGGAGTGCACACTCTTAAATTTCTGCAGTTGCGAGCTGTGTGTATCAAATGAGCTCTGGAGTTCTGTATTTATACTGCTCCTCCTTAGTTGTCTGGGCTGACTTCTCATTCTGGAGGCTAAAGACTCAATATTAAATATTTCCTTTAGCCGACTTGTCTTCTAGGTTTATGTCCAATGCTTTAGGGTTTCTTCTTGCTTCCCGGAATATTCTATTCTTGTCAACGTTACACGTGGAGGTTAATACCTCCCGCAGCTACCATAATATCAGCAAGCCCTTCTCAAAGGTGAAACACGCCTCTAAAGAGATATTTGTTCTAGCTCTCACATCTCTAACACAAGTATGTGATCACAATGAGTTAATGAAAATACTCTCTCCTCCCTTTATTTATATGATAAGTGAGGAAGGCCAACAATAACAAGTGAGCCTAGTCCACAACAAGCAACCTAACTAAGAAATACATAGGCCCACATGTGAAGTGCATCAACTCCAAATGACATATGTCAAGCTCCAAGGTGAGTACATCCAACATGCAAGGGTGCGAAATAGAGTGATCCATGAGATGTTTTCAACACTTCTCCAATGCTCCAATGCTCCCTCCTAAGTTATGTGTACCTCCAAGTCTACCACACCTACACGATCACTCCTCAATCCAAGCGTCCTCAAGTCAAGTACTAGCCTCCACACAAGTAACCAAGTGTCCCCGCAACATTTAGGGCTCAACACCCTCCTCTAAGACGCCCAATGCACCTCCTCCAAATTGAGTTGTCCTCCCAAGCAAGCAACCAACCTCCATGTACACACCTCATGAAGAAGCCACCAAGCTACATAGGTCTCCAACCTCCCAAGGAAGTGTGCCACACAAGCATCAAATCAAGGCATGGAAATCCATGAGCAAGCTATCTCCAATGTGTATGTCCATCATGGTACAACCAAGGTAATCAACACACCATGCACCCCACATCACATGAAACACCCCCAAGCATGGTGTAAACACTTTCAAAGTAGCTTCGAAAGCTAACATGACAGAGCACCATCCATCATCCAGAGGTAAGAAAAAAGGAAGTATGGTTGACTTAAGTGAGGATTTCTCAAAGAAATATCTTACCGTGAGGTCTGTTTAGGTGCACTTGACATATTTGGAGGGCATGGTTACATGGGTATTACCATTTGTTGCATCATTGATGGAGTGCCTTGTTCCTAGGTTGAAGCCAGGGCCCAAGACAGCATTGATGGATGATTTGAGCAAGAAGAGAGGCTTAGAATATGAATTCCCTTCCATATTTGAGGTCTAGAGCATGAGATATGGTAAGCAAAGGGGTTAATAAGCATAAAAGGAGAAATGGCCTACTTGGAAGGGTGCCACATGGCACTAAGTTTCACTTGGGCTTGGTCAAAGACCCACTTGAGGTTGAACGCCCTCGTCGAGGAGGTGGCTAGGGCATAATGAAGACAAGAAGGGGTGACTAATAACCTTAATAGAAGAGCTTCCATGTATTTTGATGCATGTTTCCTCTATAAGAAGAACTTTTAGGCGTAAGGATATGCTATTTAATCTATTTTCACATATTTGGAAGCATATTTCTCCTTCTGAGGTATTTTGGGGTAAGGACACATTGTTTGGTGTAAGGACACATTTTTTTAGTCCTTTTCTACATATTTAGAGGCGTGTTTCACCTTAGAAAAGGGATTTGGGTTCATAACACTTTGTTCAAGGCATTCTCTACATATTTTGAGGAAAAAGCTTTCATCTCTTAAGTTTTTCATGGATGATTAGGGTTTTGCAAGAATTGCCCAGGGCTTATTGCTGATATAATATTTGTAGAAGGGAAAACTTGCTCCATAAAAGAAGAGATTAGGGTTGAGGTTGTTAAACCCTCCCTAATCCTTAATGTAACATTGAATTATTAAAGGATTTTATTGCTACAATTTTCAAATTAGGATTGTTTTACTTCATTTTTGTGGATTGCCCTAACTAGGGAAGAAGGTTAGGTGAGACCTATTCGGTCCTCTTGATCTTGTGTGAAATCAGATTTGAAGAAATGGTGTATTGTTGGTTGTTCATTCAATAAGAATGTTGTCCTACTTTGTCTGCTTCATCTACTAGGATTTCATATTATGGTTGTTCCTATCTTGTTTATGGTTTCACATTATTACTTGCTTGTAATCTCATGGTTGTTATGGTGCATCTTGTATAAGGGATCTCATTAATCTTGCATAATCTGAAAATCAGTTTTGGACTAATTATGGTGCATAAACAATGGCCAGATTGCGTCTTCTCCATCATTTTCAAACACTATAGTTCTTTTTCTTGACACCATGGCCCAATTGGATAGGCACTGATCTTGGTAATCCGCCATGCTTTTATTTCTAAAGTATATCTTAAAACGTCTTTTATGTGGTTTTCCCCCTTGTGCTAGAAAAGAACCAGCCTAAAGTGAGAGAAAGAGTTGTTATACCAAAAATAGGCAGCCTTCCTAAGTACCCCTACAGTTGCACTTAGTTCAGGAACCTAAATTTCCTTGAGTGCGGATCTGGGAGATAACAAGTTTCTAACTATCCTATCTCACACAAGCGGTGTGTCTTTTCACCCAATCCTCCTTGGGTTGTTCCCACCTTCCTATTTCACAACTTACTCTATGAGACTCAGTTCTTAGTTGAGCTATAATTTGTTTGATTTGCCAAAGAATATTGAGTTTTAGGGAGTCTTGGGTCTTGATCTCATCTTTTTTGTTGAAGTTGTCTATATAGTATTCCTACTTCTGATACCAAAGTGTCCTCAAACACACCATTTTATTTATAAGGAAAACAATATTACATTATTGATGTGAGGGATACAAACAGAATTGACCTCACATGAGAAGAAGAGAACTTAAATAAGCTCTCCATCCTTGTCTCCTAAACTAAATTTAATATGGACATCTTATCAGATAATCACATGAAGATGACAAGTGTCCATGTACAATAATTCTAGAATATATTTATTCTTCTAATTAATTATCCTAGGAAAAGACTAAGTCTAGAAGTACTTTAGGATCATCATGGCTAACAATCCCCCATTTGATCTGAAAGTACATTTGAACAAATACCAAACTCAATTCTGAACTTAGTAAATTTTATCCTGCCAAGGGGTTTTGTGAAGATGTCTAAAATCTAATCTTCAAAAAGACAATACTTTGATTTGATGATACCCTTTGTGATGAGTGTCTTGTTGTAACGATACTTAGTGTCAGCATGCTTTGTTTTGGAATGAAAATGGATTTTTAGCAAGTTTTATGGCTACCTAATTATCAATCAATAAAGAAGTGGCCTCTACTTGAAGAACTCTCAGATCCTGTAACACCCTGCGTAACCATACAATCTCACATGCAGCTTCCCATGCTGAAATGTATTATGCTTCTACTGAAGAATATGCAACTGTAGCCTACTTCTTTCAACTCCGTGAAACTACTACTAATCCCATATGCATTAAATAACAGGATGTTGATGCCCTATCATCAATATTTTTGACAAAATTTGCATCTGAATATCCAATAAGTACAAAATTCTTATTTTTCTTAAATAGAAGGCCATAATCTTTTGTATCGTGGATGTATCTGAGAACCCTCTTAGCTGCTTTCCATTGGCTTTCCCTTGGTTTCTACATGAATCTTAAAAGAATACTAACTACATATGACAAATCTGGACAAGTGGTTGTCAAATAAATCAAGTTGCTAATCAATTGTCTATCACGATTCACTAGTATTGTTTACCAATTCCCCCTTTCGAATTTTGAAAGTTATAAATTTTGCTCCATCGAGGTAAGAACAGTCTTGCAATCTTCCAAGCCAAATTTCTTCAATAGTTCAGATGCATACTTGCATTTACTAATGAAAATGTTATTGGGTTGTTGGAATACTTCAACTCCAAGATAGTAGTGAAGTAATCCTAAATCAATCACTTTAAAGCCAACCTGTAGTTCCTTCTTAACCTGTGCAATATATGATTGTCATTATTCCTAGTGATAATCAAGTCATCAACATACATTACTAACATGACCTTGTTTTTACCCTATAGATGCACATACAAAGTATCATCAGATTCATTTCTTTGAAAACCCACTATGTTAAGGTATTTATCCATCTTTGCATACCAATCTCTGGGAGCTTGCTTTAAACCATACAATGCTTTAATCAGTTTGCAAACTTTATGTTCTTGTCCTTCAAGCTCAAAACCTAGAGATTGAGTCATGTAAACTTCTTTTTGCAAATCACCAATGAGAAAGGTACTTTTAACATCCATTGATGTAATTGTTGATGTTTCTGGTAGCTGCGGGAGGTATCCACCTCTAGGATATTCTTTTTTATAGATGAAGTTGCCAAGATGTTAAAGAAAAATCATTGGAAGTCAAAGAAGATCCCAGAAGAGAAGTCGGCCTCACAGAAAATAATAAAGAAGAATTATATTGCTCCAGAAGTAAAGTCGGCTCCAGAAAAAGATAAACAGAAAATATATTTTCCAGAAAGTCAGGACTCAGGTCGGCCCTGCCAAAAAAGTCACTGGACAGATTAGTATAAATAAGAGTGACGCCTTCCTCATTTGGCACACTCTCTCACTCATCTACAGCGCACATTTGGTGGAGAGAGTTGCAGTTGCAGCTGCAACTGCAATAGGAAGGATGGCTCAAGTCTGGTTGGGGTTTATCTTATCTCTTGACGATGCGTTGGTGAAAGCCAGCTACCCTAGCGCTCTGGCTAGGATTTGTTGCAATATTGTTGGTGGTACGCTAGTGGAGGCTAGACACCCTAGCGCTCTGGCTAGGGTGTGTTGCAACTATGCTACTGGATTATTTATTGTTGGTTTGCTCTAGTGGATAGAGCTTGTTTTCGGTTATTTTGTCTTAGCAAGGATATTCTCTATAAGAAGGTTGTTGGGTTTTCTCTCCTTGTGTAGAAGGGTTTCCCAAAATGTATATGTTATGCTTAGGGGTGGCACGAGTAGGTGCTTATGGTTGGGTGGCGATGGTGTAACATCGCCTAGGGAGAAATGAGTATGCAAAAGAAGATTAAATTGCTATGGTAAATCTAATGTTAATGTAATTAACGAAAATTCAATAGTAACTTCCACTCATTTTGAGCCGCTAAAGCAATGACTATCCTTATAGTATTCCACTTTGCTATAGGTCCAAAAGTTTTTTCATAATCAATTCCAACAAAACCCTTAGCTCCTAGTCTTGCTTTATATTTATCAATCATTCCATCTAGCTTGTATTTAATTCTATAAACCCATTTGCATCCAATGGATTTCACATTTTTAGGACAATCTACAAGTTTCCAAGTGCCATTTTCAATCACTAATTTGTATTCATCAACCATAGCCTTTTGTCATTCCTCATGTTTTACAACCTGTTTAAAAGTGGAAGGCTCAGTAAAAGCATTAACCATTAAGGCAAAATCTTCTTGCAATCTAGTGGAGCTTCTTGTACCTATTTTGTTCTATCCATCTAATCTTACATCCTTTAGGAGTTGAGTGACCCACTTAGGCATTCTATGTCATCTTCAGTTGAAGATTGTTCTTCTAAATTTTCATGTGTAGAAGAACCATCGTATGAAGATTTTTCTAATTCTTCCCCACTTCTATTTTTCGTTGAAGTCCAATCCATTTCAAACCAATGTTCCTTACTTGGTTTATTTTTCACCCCATTTTCATCCTTATCCACTTTCTATTCCAACTTATCAAGAAGGCTTTCAATCTCAACAACATATTTACTTTTTGTTTCATCAAAGAAAACATTTGGACTCACAACAAACTTACCATTAGATTAAGAGTCGATATCCCTTCTTCTCATCAGAATATCCAATCATCACACTTCCTATTGTGAGAGTCTACCTTAGTCCTCCTTTCTTTAGGAACTAAAGCATAGCATACCGAACCAAAGACACAAAGATGCTTAACTTTTGGTTTAAAACCATACCGAGCTTCAAATGGTATGATGCCATCCAAAGAAGTAGTGGGAGATCTATTCCTTAAATAAACTGCAGTACGAATTCCTTTGGCCCAATAAGAGGAACTTAACCCTTTAAATTTAAAAATAGAKCTCGCCATACCCATTAAAGTTTTAATCATTCTTTCTATCACTCCATTCTGCTGTGGAGAGTATGAATTAGTAAATTGCCTTCCAATTCCTTTATCCTTACAATAATTTTGGAATTCATTTGMAGTGAATTCCCTCCATTATCTGTCCTCAAAGTGGCTATTTTTTCCTTAGTTGCTTTTTCAGCTGTGAAGACAAACCTTGAATTTCTTAAAGGCCTCTAATTTTTCTTTCAGAAAATATACCCAAGTCATTAGACTAAAATCATCAATGAAAAGTAGGAAATACTTACATCCTCCAAGAGACATTTCTAAAGGTCCACAAATGTCACTGTGGATAAGTTACAAACATCTGTTTGCTCTCCATGATCCAATGGGGAATACTTATCGGTTATGTTTTCCATAAATACAAGCTTCACATCTTGCATTTTTCTTTTTAAAAGTTAGTAGCCCTCTTACCATCCCTTGTTTTTGTTAATGTTTTATGCCATTATTATAGTTCTTTGCATTTCAATAGATAAGAGCAACATAAGAACAAGATAACTGAGAAATACACATTCACAAGAAACACAACATTTATCCTGGGAAACCCTCTAGGGGAAGAAAACCCAGGAAAAACTTCCTTATCATAAATTGCCAATACAATGTCAAGAGATAACTCAAACCAATACAGAAAGTCCTCTCCAAAAGATGTGCCACTCTTCTCCCTCTCTCCAACTGGTAAGACGCAACTTGCCTCTTAGAAATGAGCAAGTGTGTTGTATGTCAAAGTGAGGCGCTAGCCTCTCTATATATACAAGTCTGGCACGTGTAAAGTGTCTTCACTGGCAGGGCCGACTTCTCACTCTGGGTGGGTAAACCCACCTTTATTATATTT
>JASDQU011377340.1:8070-24289 GCA_032191745.1 Picea mariana
CACAATTTTCAACAACTAGGACATTATGCAAGAGAATGTCCACTTCCACCACTGACCTGTATATATTTCCGTCCATCAGATCATGACACATAAGAATGCTCAACACTATTAGGGAAGATCCAAGAAAAGAGAAATCAGAACAATCATAATGTTTAGTGTATTTCAGCAGAAGAAAGGGATGAAGCAAGAAACATCAACATAGTTACATGGGGAGGAGCTAAAATAGGAAACGATGCAGTACGACAAGAGTCATTGCAACACCAATGGGTGAAGAGGAATGTTGAACCAAGGAAGTAGTTTGATGCGTAGAATGAGAAGGAGATATTCTGATCTAGGTGGATATTGGTGGCCACCTTCCTATTCCACTTGGACCCCCACCATTGTTTCTTTTAGTTTTTCAATTTCCTTAATTGTAGCACAATTTACTAATTTTGGCAGTTTTTCGGGTCCTGAACTTTCGGAGCTCTTTTGAGGCCCTAAACGACATTTTTTGGGCATGTTCTGATCTAAAATAACATCATGATATTTTTTTTCAGCAATTTTAGTCCTCGGATAGATATTTCTAATGATGTATCATATGCGTCAAATGGAGATAGTATGCCAAAGTTACGACCCCGGGAAATTGATGTACCAATTTACCCCAATGGGGCCCATACTCTGGTGTTTCATCTCTTAGGGTTAGGTTTTTTGGATGTTTAGGGTTTCCATTGTTTCTCAATAATAGATAGGCCTTCAAGCCTCATTGGAACATAGATTTCAGAGGCCTTTATCCACCACATCTCTTCTCAAAGATAATCTACCAACGCCCTAGCTAGTTTATTTCTATTATGTTTGTAAACATATTTTAGTTCTTTGATATTAATTAAATGAAGTGTTATTTCCATTACATCTTTGTATTCATGATTATTTGTGTATTCTATTGTGTTCCTACATAAATACGGATCAGTGGTATCAGAGCGGTCTACTCTTTCTCGATCCTTCTTTGCATGTCCCCAACGAGGTCGGGGTATAAGGGTTTAGGGCTCGATCTGGTTGAACCTTTGCAAGATCAACCTCACAAACCTTGACGGCCGCCCATGGGGGAAGAAATAAAAATTGATGGAGGAGAAGATCCTATCAAAATATTGCTCGAGAAATCCCTTGAAAAACAAAGGAATGCGATGATGGAAAACCTTGCCAAGATCCTTCAACGATTGCCCACTCGCGGCGCATCTGCATCCAACAACCACTCTGGAGGCACAACCCCTCTTAAGGTACAAGTAAAATTTGAAATTCCCATATTTGATGATCAAATAGATGTAGATGTTGTAGATAGATGGTTGAATCTATTAGAAGGATGTTTCTCAGTTCATGACTTTCCGATCGGGAGAAGATTAATTTTTCACTTCTCAAAGTTGCCCCCCATGTCAAGGACTAGTGGGAAACCTACTGTGATAAAAAGGATGAGCAGGGGGTTTATAGGGGGGTGCAGGGGGGCAGAGCCCCCCGAATAGTGGTTGGGGAGCACTGTCCCTGAAAATTTTCATTTTGCATCGGGACCTCATTTTTTCGGGACTGCATTATATTTAGGTGGTTTTTTGACACATGGTTTCTTTGTGGATGGTTTGTTATTTACGGTTAAGGAATTATGGTTTTGGAATAATCCAGGTCATTGGGTTAGGGTTTTGGATGTCGCTGGTTCCTATATCTATTTTGTATTGTAAACACTGTAACACAATGAATAATATAGAATATGTTGGTTTTCCCAGTTTGGGTTTCCAGGGGAAAAATCTTTATGTAATGCTTGTATTTGTCATTGTATCTTTTCTGTTCTTTTTCTGAATATCTCTTTGCAGTAGATATTGTACAAGGTTAGAATTTATAGGAACCCTCCCTGTTCTCGGTCGTACCCACTTGGAATTCTTTCCGAGACGCCATCAAGGAACAATATTATCCCGTGGGGAGCTATGAGGACAGGTACATACAATGGACTACACTGCGGCAACAAAGGGATCAAGATGTGCATGAGCTGATGAATCTATTCCATACCCTACGCACAAATTTGGGTATCAAAGATTCGGAGAAACATTTGGTGTTGAAGTGCCACAGTTGTCTACACAGATACATTTAGGAGGAAATGGAGTTCCTCAACATCTCCTCACTTGCTACAACATACCGGTATGCTGCCAAGATTGAGAAAAAATTCAAACAGAAGAAGTGAGACTTTGGATCTGCGAATCAAAAGCAAGTGAAAGGTGCCCCCAAACCATAGAGAAAAGGACAAAGCCAAGGTATGGTGGCTCAAGAAAACCTGCCAAATCCACAAGCAAAGGAAAACACCTTGAAGCCAAAGAAAAACACGAGAAAGTGGTGTGAGTTCCATAAGTTCTCCATTCACAACACAAGTGAGTGTCGGGCCAAACAGTCATTAGTGGTCGAGATGAGAGATTTTGAATCAGATGCATGCTTCGACACTGAATCAGAACTCGAGAAGGGGAATGATAGAGGGAAGCAAATTATTAATGCGTTGCCCAACGCCATCGTTGCCACCACAAATATCCAAAAGGAAGAACCATAATATCTAGAGGAGGAGGAGAAACTCTTCCACTCCCAGATGTGGGTAAAGGGTTCCCCACTATAGTTCATCGTTGACAGTGGGAGCCAAAAGAACCTCATTTCAACAGAGGTCATGAAGCAGTTGGGCTTTCTGACCACATCACACCCACATTCGTACACCATTGGGTGGCTTCACCAAGGACGAGATCTCTACATCATCCAACAATGCCGCCT
This sequence comes from Picea mariana, assembly GCA_032191745.1. Lineage (NCBI taxonomy): Eukaryota > Viridiplantae > Streptophyta > Pinopsida > Pinales > Pinaceae > Picea > Picea mariana. The sequence goes on from JASDQU011377340.1 coordinate 10,840, forward strand.
TCCCTACAACATCAAGCCCTTCACCAATGAGGTATTATGTGACATTGATCCTCTTGATGTTTGTGATGTATTATTAGAACAACCATACTTGTGAAAGAGACATGTTCTGTATGAGTCCCGACCTTGCGCTATTATTGTTACCTTGGGAAATAAGTTGTACAGGATACCAGAGGTACCACTGCCTGTCGCTATGTCATTGGTTACTGCAAAACAATGCAGTAAGATCATTTCCAAAACCGAGAATTTTTTTTTCCTAATGATCCGCCCTCAGGGAAAGAAGAAGACTATGAACATGACCTCTAGATAGGGCTCCTCCACACAACAAAAAAAAATTTACAAGGTCGTGGAGGAGTACCGAGACAACTTCACCTCACCCACAGGGGTGCCTCTACACTGTCAGATCAAACATCCCATCGATCTAACCCTATGTGTGTCACTGCCCAATGGACTGATCTATCGATGCTCTATTCTAGAGAACGATGAAATCAAGCAATAGATTAAGGAGCTTCTGCAGAAAGGTCACATCTGGACAAGTTCATCACCCCGTGGGAGCTCGATCGTGTTGGTGCAGAAGAAGGATGGGAATTGGAGACTCTGTATTGAATATCGGGCACTGAACAAGATCACTGTCCAAAATAGGTACCTGATCCCATGGATTGATGACCTTCTAGACCAACTCAAAGGGGAGAAATATTTGAGCAAGATCGACTTGAAGTCTGGGTATCACCAGGTATCAATCGAACTATCCGATGTGTGGAAGACTACCTTTAAAGCTAAGGAGGGCCTTTTCGAATGGTTTTTCATGCCTTTCAGGTTGATGAATGCTCTCACAAACTTCATGAGACTAATGGATGACATCTTGTGTCCTTTCACCAACGCATTTGTAGTAGTGTACTTGGATGACATCATGATCTTTAGCCAGACTTGGGAAGAGGACCTCCATGACATCTGAAAGGTCCTCCAAACACTGTGAAAACACAAGTTGAAAGCCAATTTGGAGAAGTGCACTTTTGGCATGACCCAGGTTCAATATCTAGGATACATTATTGATGAGCATGGGGTGCATGTGGATCCAACGAAGATCCAAGTCATTCAGGATTGGCCAGCCCCGACAACTCTAACAGAGCTTCACAACTTTTTGGATCTTGCTAATTTCTACTGCAAGTTCATGTTGGGATTCTCTCATATCACTTGGCCCTTGAGTGAAGTCACCAAGGGAGGAGAGAAAGAAAAATTATTTTGGTCGGAATCTCAATAGGAGGCATTCACAGAATTGAAACATCACCTCTATTGTTCCCTAGTGCTCACATTACCAGACTTGCAACGATCATTTAAGATCGAGACAGATGCATCTGACTATGCTATTGGGGTAGTTATTACTCAACAGAGGCATGTAGTGGAATATCACAGTGCAACATTGTCTGACACAATTCGAAAGTATCCCACTTATGACAAAGAAATGTATTCCATTGTGCAAGCTTACCAATAGTGGAAGCATTACATTTTGGGTAAGGAAATGATCATCCACACATACCACCGACCCTTGCAGTTCATATAGATAGAAGGGAAGTTGTATAATGATCACCATAAGAAGTGGTCCACATATCTGCAACAATTTAATTTGAACATCAAGTATAAGAAGGGAAACACCAACAATGTTGCAGACTGCCTCAACCGACCACCGATCATGGCAATAACCACTGTACTCAACTCTTGTGGGAATGAGACTTCTGACTGGCCAATTTTCTACAAGACCAATCTGGATTACTATAGTCAGGTCACTGGGAATTTTGGGGTCAAGAAAATAGTGGCAGTACTGGAAAAGTATTTCTATTGGCCAAACCTTCGATAGAATGTCAGGAAGTACATCAGATCCTGCACTGCCTGTGCCATTTCCAAACCGACCATCAAGAAGAAAGGCCTCTATACTCTGTTTCCTACCCCTAGTCAACCTTGGGAATCCATCTCCATGGATCACATATTGGGCCTTCCTTCCACTAAAAATGGAAAATACTGTTTTTTCGTGGTTGTCGACAGATTCTCGAAGATGGCCATTATGGCGGTTTGCAAGAAGAATATCATAGCAGAAGCCACTGCTAAACTATTCTTTGAACGAGTGTGGGTACACTTTGGGATCCCATAGTCTATCATCTCAGATAGAGACATCATGTTCCTCAGTACATTTTGGTCCAACCTTTGTTCAATGATGGACACCAAGCTCACCAAGTCCACAACTTTCCATCCCCAAACTGATGGCTAACAAAGGTCGTCAACAGAATGATCGTACACATTTTGCGCATGTACAACTCAAAGAATCCATGCACATGGGATGAGAGCCTCCCCTGTGTAAAACATATCTATAACCAAGCCCTCCACAGCTCAACTGACCATAACCCCTTTCAGGAAGGCCTGGGATTCCAGCCACTATGTCCCATTGACATAGTCATACCATTTGCAACTACTTAGGCTGATTCATTTCATGTCCAGTGTGAAGCTGCAAAGGAAAACAACTTCATTGAGTGCATTCAAAACATTCACCAATAGGTTCATGACATATTGGACAGAGCCAATGCTAAGTACAAGTAGCGGCATGATCAACATTGGGTGCAACACCACTTCCAGGTGGGCGACAAAGTATGGCCACATTTGTAGAAGGAGAGCCTTGCTAGACCCCACCTCAAGCTTCACCCACTCTGATATGGGCCATACACCATCACCAAGGTTGTAGGGTACAATGCCTTTGAGCTCAGTATCCCACCATTTCTTGGTATGCACCCAGTGTTCAATGTGGACCGCCTTCGACCTTACTTTCCACCTCTACTGGACACATCCAACATGGCAGAACAACTCACACCAATAGAGTTAAACCCAGAGTGCATGGAACAAGCCACAACTAATCGGATTATAGAAACATAGATCAATAACACCTACCAACAAAGGATCCATCTATATCAGTTGTCAAAGTAGGCCAACTCCTTAACTAGGGCAAGTGGCTCACCAGGGACCAAATTTAGTAGAAGTTTCCTCATCTCATGGAGGAACTCAACATAATGGGGAGCATTGCTTCCTAAGGGGGGGAGGAATGATCCAGGTGGATATTGGTGGCCACCCACCTATTCCACTTGGACACCCACCATTGTTTCTTTTAGTTTGTTATTTTCCCTAATTGTAGCACAATTTACTAATTTTGGCAATTTTGGGGGTCCTAAACTTCCACAGTCGTTTTGAGGCCCTAAAAGACGTTTTTTTTGGGTATGTTCCGGTTGAAAATTATGGTCATGATATTTTCTGCCAACAATTGTAGTCCTCAGATAGATCTTTCTAACGATGTATCATATGCATCAAACGGAGATAGTATGCCAAAGTTATGATCCCGGGAAATTGATGTACCAATTTACCCTGATGGGGTCTATATTCTGGCATTTCATCTCCTAGGGTTAGGTTATTTGGATGTTTACGGTTTCCATTATTTCTCAATAATAGATAAGCCTTCGAGCCTCATTGGAAAATATATTTCAGAGGCCTATAGCCACCACATCTCTTCTCAGAGATAAGCTACCAGTGCCCTAGCTAGTTTATTTCTATTATGTCTGTAAACAAACTTCAGTTCTTTGATATTAATGAAATGAAGTGTTATTTCTGCTGCATCTTTGTATTCATGGTTATTTGTGTATTATGTTGCATTCCCGCATAAATCTGGATCATATTCAAGCAAGCAAGACAAGAATTCTTGAAGCCAGACATTGTGTCGACATCAACCGCGCAACGTATTAATGATGTACCAGAGTACGAGATGCCTCCATCATTGGATCACACCAAATGAATATAACCCATGGGACAAGTAAGTATGATTAAAGGCTTTTTAAAATCATGTGTACAACTACTAAATGATCCATCCTTTGTTAAAATATTACAAAATATGCTAGAAAGATGTAGCGTAGAAGCATAATAAAAGTTAGAATAGAAAATAGTCAATCACCTACATACAAGGAGGATAACATGTAGATAATTCAGGTTGAATGTCAACATTGGAGATTTTAACATGGGAGATATCATACTGGATTTAGGATCCGAAGTTAATATATTACCCAAGAAGACATGGAAATGTATGGGGGAGCCCACATTAGGATATTCACCGGTTCAGCTCAAATTAGAAAATCAACATAGAGTTCTACCAATTGGAAGACTAAAAGGAGTAACAATAGACCTGGATGGAGTGCAGACTAAAGACGACTTTGAATTAATTGAGATAGTGGATGGCACAACACCTTATCCGACATTACTGGGTTTGGATTGAGAATTTGATAACCATGCCATAATCAACTTAAATACGTGGAAGATTACCTTCAAGTCAGGAGAATACAGATTCATTGCGCCATTGGACCCATTAGAGGGGCAAAGGTTCGTAGAGCCTACTTTCTTGGACCTGGGGGAAATTAACCAGTTGTATAGAACAACTACACGAGATGAAGATTATGTAAACCCAACTGCATATGGGGTGCTCATTTGGCGAAGCATCACCTCATGTGCGTCAGACTCAGATACAGGCTTAGAAAATTGGCAACAGAGGTTACACGAGGTATCCACAAGAAGATGCACAAGAATAGATCGCACAGTAAGATGGGTGGGTAAGGAGATAAGGAAACCACCCAACTTACATGGGGTGAACGACCTAGAATCATTCTTAACACAGTACGAATATGAAGTGTTAGAAAATCATAGGATCTTAGCCCTAGATATAGCACTCAAGGCAACACCTGTGAGATGGTGGGGTGCACACAAAAAAACATTCAAGGACTGGTACCAATGTAAGAGGTTACTGCGCATTAGGTTTGGTGCAAAACAAGGAAGCAACCAACAAAAAAAATATGATGGACAAGGGGCACCAACATAACAGTTGGAGAAGTGCAGAGCGCTATGGAAAATGACACCACCGGACAAATGGCCTCACCATTTCATTCACACATTAGAGGGCATCCAAACAAACTGGTATACTGGCCAAGAACTACATAGAGGAACTATGAGCTGGACAATATTATAACATAACTTTACAGTCACTTTCTCATTTGAGCATGAGAACCCAAACTTAGATGCAAAACTTAAACAAATCAGAGGGGTGATATTCATTAAGGAACCAGAAGTTGAACTTATGATAGAAGAACAACATCAAAGCATACAGAAAGTGAAATAAATATTGTCATGCTACCATGTGCAGAAAGTAGCACCAGATGAAGATGACTCGTACAAAATTCAGATTGAGGAAGTTGAAGGCGAGAGAGAAGCGGAAGGTCCCTCTGGAATCATAAGTGTAACATCCCCAGCCACCCATAGGCCGAGAAATGCCACCGCTCATATGCTTACTTAGCTATGAAACCATTCTGTAATTTCCCCGACCATCCATGATGGGCCACACTACACCAGAGAAAACATACATTCTCTGTGTGGGACATACTGTAACATACTCAGCATCCAAACTAAACTATGTCACATAAATTTATATCTACATGTGATTTAAACATATCCACACATAGAATTCTTGCGGAAGCATTATATATAAAATGTAGTCATACAAATATATCTATAAATACACATATTCACACTGAAATTACCGTAAACATACACATGTAGCATATACAAGAAATACCCACAAATATACAGACAGTCATAACCATGCATAAGATAAACCCATAAAATTGAACATGTAACTAATAATGCAACATGTAATTTTATCACACAAATGGCACTTATCTTGGTAATAATGTCACCAACTGCGTGCAGACCATCCACGAACCTCCTAGCCTTAGACCACATTTTTCATCACTTTCGATAGTGAGTCACCCCCGAGATGGGACTAAACTCCACACAGGCAAAGGGATTCCTAACCAGGCTAAAGGCTCATGGACAATAGGAAATACTTCATCCCAAGTGCTCACTCAACTAACAACCTAGAGTCCTTCATTCCCACATGTCCACCCAAGGAAGTGTGCCCCTTCTCTTCTCAACAGTCCCTCGGCTGCCCCACTTCCCTTCCAAGGCTTCAACAATAGGCCGGATAGGAAGTCTCAGAGCCCTGCAGTTGTAGTTTAGCACCTTCAGGAAATCAATTCCCAACAATTCTCTCACCCAGAGAGAAATTGCTCATGGGACTGACAACCTGTTTCTTCAGTCTAGCTTCCCAGCTAACTAGCTACACCAATCTCTGTTGCCATGGATACAAGCTCCGTATAGTGACAGAAAGTATGGAGGATAACTGACTGCGTGAGTGAAAATGGTCATGGCCTCCTAGCTGAATGATGGAAGGAATCCTGGAAAAGATGATGGTAAGAATGATGGGGAACCCTGAAAATGAGCTAAGTCCCAACAATATGTATGCATGTCCCCAACTTGACACTTGTCATGTTGGGAGCTACTTTGGCCCACTTGTCTGCAACTTTATAACCTAGGATAAAATAATTATCCATACTTTATGATTTAAGAAATATTAATATAATATTATTTTTTGGCTCAATCTCCCTAGCTTATCCCTTTTCCTTAACTTATCCCCTCCCTCTCCCTAACTAGTGGAGTTTAGTCCCCCATCTCTTTTATCATTGTCGGTCTACGCATAGCTATGTATTTTATATTAAATATGAGACATGTACAAAAACAGGCGCACTGGCCTTTAACATCTAGGCTCTCCAGCCTAATCAAAACATAACCATCCTAGATTATAATAACTGGCTCACCAACCTATAAAACATATCATATACTATAAGGATCCTTGGCCTCAACATCGCACGCACTTAAGATGTTGCGCGCAGTATCCTGGAATGTGCACACATCCTCATTTTACTATGCAGTAACTGCACGCATTATGCCATGAAAGGTGCATCCAAAAATTATATCAAAACAACTCACCAGCTTGAGTACATTTTCATTTGCATTTACAATTGGGTTCGGCCTTAGGGATATTACAATAAGTAATTGTTGCGTCGATCAAGGTGAAGAAAGTCAATATTGGGATAGTTGAGAATCACAAAATGGCTAGCATTGGAGACTATTGGGATGAGCAAATAGTGGAAAGTATAGCATAGTTACTACATGAGTACAATGACCTATTCCCAACAAATTTCACAAAAATGAAAGGCATAGAAAGAGAGCTAGGAGAAATGAATATACCACTCATAGCTAAAGAAAGACCAATCAAAAAATGACCATACACTAAATCTGATATATAAGCAAAAATTCAAAGCTGAGATCGATAGGATGTTGGAGGCTGGAATCATAGAACCCGTAGAAGAGTCTGAATGGGTAAGCCCGACGATAGTTCAAGAGAATAAACAAGGGGGGATAAGAATATGTGTTGACTTGAGGAAGTTGAACGATGCGTGCCTACATGACCCGTTCCCTACCCCGTTCAAAGATGAAGTCTTGGAGAATGTAGGAGGACAAGAACCTTATTCATTCACCGACAGATTCTCAAGATACTATCAGATCAAGATAGCACCAAAAGATAGATACAAGACCAATTTTTCCATGAAATGGGGATCCTACTAGTATACAGTCATGTTGTTTGGACTGAAGAATACACCAACAATATTCTCCCAAGTAGTGATAGCTGTGTTTAAAGAATTTATCTACCAGTTCCTAGAGGTATATCTGGACGATTGGAAAGTATATAGTCCATTGAAATACCATGTAGAGGTCTTACGACTAATGTTATAAATATGTAGGCAATTCCAGATATCGTTAAATATCAAGAAGTGCATCTTTGAAACACCTTTTGGGATACTATTGGGCCATATAGTATGCAAGCAAGGCTTGCTAGTAGATCCTGCCAAGATTAAAGTAATTGTTAACCTACCACCACCAAAAACAGTCCGTCAATTGAGAGCGACATTGGGACACATGATACTACAGGAAATTTATAAAGGGGTATGAAAATATCATCACGCCAATGGAGAAATTGCTAAGGAAAGACACAAAGTTCCAGAGGAATGAGGATTGTCAGCATGGTATGGATACCCTAAAAGAGAAGATGGTAACCTCACCAATAATAGTATTCCCAGATTGGGAAAAGACATTCCACGTACATGTAGATGCATCATCCATAGAACTTGGATCTATTCTAGTGCAGTGAGGAGCAGGAGAATTGGACCATCCTATAGAATTTGCTAGCAGAAAACTGTCAGAATCAGAGCATAACTACAACACCACAGAGAGGGAAGGCTTAGATATGGTCTACGTGATTCAGAAATTCATGCATTATTTATTGGGGAAACATTTCAAGATGTTCAATATCATTCCGCGCTCAAATACCTCGTCAACATTCCAATGTTGGGAGGACGAATTTGTAGATGGTTATTGTTGTTTCAAGAATTTGACTTTGAAGTAATAGTCAAACCATGAAATTTGAGCACAAGACTTGATCACCTATCAAGGATCACTAACAGAGAGGAACCCATGAATTTAGAGGAAAACTTTCTCGACGCGCAATTATTTTCAGTCCATATAGAGGATGGATAGTTTGCATACATCATCCAATACTTGAGTACAGGGACTGCACCACATGAATACAACACTGTGCAGAAGAAAAGTTTGGTAGTCAAGGCTACAAAATATCAGTTGATTGCAGGACACTTATACAAAATGGGTGCATATAGCATCTTGAGAAGATGTGTGCTAGAACACGAAATACCAAGGATCTTAGCAGAAGCCCACAAGGGAATAACAAGAGGATATTATGTAGGAAAAGCTACCGCACATAAGGTATTGTGCGTAGGATTATGGTGGCCAACCATGCACAGAGACTCAAAGGATTATTGCTAGAAATGTGATGTATGTCAGAGGGTTGGTAAACCAAATAGAAGGGACGAGATGCCCCTGTGACCACAAGTAATTTTGCAGGTATTTTAAAATTGGGAAATAGATTTTGTGGGACCGATTAACTCACAAGAAAAAATGTTCGGAGCGAGGTACATTATCACTATGACAGAATACTTGCCAATATGGGTAGAAACAACACCAATAAAATATTGTAGTACAGAGACATCAACAACCTTCTTGTTTGAGAAATTGATCAATAGATTTGGTTGCCCGTGGATTTTGATGAGTGACCAAGGCACTCACTTTACTAACAGTACTATTAAGGTTGTGACTGAGGAGTTTGAAGTTCATCACCAAAAGAGTACACCATATCATACTAAGAAAATGGAACAGTGGAAGCCTTTAACAAAATACTTGAAAATGCATTGACAAAGATCTGCAATGTAAATAGGGATGATTGGGACTTGAACATACCAACAGTATTGTGGGCATACAGGACCACATGCAAGAAATTGACAGGACATACGCCATTCAGATTGGTATATGGACAAGAAGTTGTGGTGCCATTAGAATTTTCAGTACCTAGTCTGAGCGTAGCAGGAATTACAAACATGACAGAACGAGGCGCAGTATAGGAAAGGCTAAATCAACTGATGATCATGGAGGAACACAAAATTTTAGCAGGGTTTCACCAAGAATTCCAAAAATCAAGGGACAAAACTTGGCATGAAAGACATATCAAGAGAAAGGATTTCAAGTAAGGAGACTTAGTCTTAGTGTATGACAGTAAATCCATTCAACACCCAGGAAAACTCAGAATGCATTGGTTAGGACCATACTAAGTAAAGACTGTCACAGATTGGGGATTTGTATATTTTAAATATTTAGGAGGAACAAAACTCAGAGGGATGATCAATGGGAGTCGACTAAAGATGTATAGGGATAGTCGACCTCCTGATACTTACAAAAAAAAAACAAAAAAAAAACATAGAGGAGATACCACTCCAGACAGCAAAAGATAACAACAAAGGCATAGTGCGCTGAGAAGAGAATGAGCACACACACTCAAAAATGCTAGCACAACGGAGAAAAGGCCAATGGTCACTACAAAGAAGGAAACGACAGGAAATCGGAAACAACGGGAAAGAAAGATACAACAAATAACCACCAACGGATGACGACTATCAAACTTAAATGACAAAAATGACTGTCGGGACGTCACATTAATTGTGCCAACTGGCGACGGCAAGAGAAATCAATGGAAAGTGCATGGGAAGTGTCAGTTCTATTAAAAGTCTCTGATAAGATTGACACGATTCATATATAAGCTAGTACACGGGATTGGGGAGGTTATTGAGAAATTAAGAAAAGCAGAGAGCAATAGAGTATACAAAGTTGAGAGCGAAGTTTGCAGAGGTTACAAAAGCCACTACAATTGGAAAACAACAAATTTAACACCATGGAACCACCCAAATAGTGAGAACCGAACTAGACTGGAAGACAACCCCGAAGCAATTATAGATCCCCACTACAAGCATAGGGAAGCGAACAAAAACCACTTCAGCCTCTAGAAGTTGTCAATGTGGATGAAATCTCATTGCCCGATATGACACCAAGAAGACCCACACCTATTGTGGAAGAAACCCACAGAAAACATCAATGGGCATGGACATTAAAGTACCAGAAGGGGGACGGGGGAAATAGGTTGAGGACACAGGAAATCATTCGCACCCCAGAAACCCTAAAGAAGGCTTGAGAGTTAATGGGATAGTTCTGAACTAGGAAGAAATGATCATGCTAGAAACATCACACACAACAATGTCGGAACAACCACAAGAGGGCATACTAGAAGATGTCACAGACCGACCAGATGAGTATGAAGAAGAGTGGACAATGGAGGCTAGAACCTCGATTCAGCCACCACAATGGAACGGAAAACAGAAAGTACCAAGGTCACCGCATAGGTAGGCCTCCACAACCATTGTCTTGTCGCACATTCTGGAAGGGGTATGTATCGCAGGTAACATTTTAGGTCACGTGGAGAAATTGAGGTACTCAAACCATGATGTGATAGACACGGAAAATTTCCCAAAGTTTTCCATGAAATTTTACCTACAGACTGTGGGTATAGGACCCTTTGGTGAACCAATTAACCAACTAGTCCAGTGGGCAACCAGAATGGCCAAAAATGGGATTCTAGGCCTGTTGGACATCCCACACTTTGGGAGGGGCCAATACACATACAAATGCGTCAAGCAGCTGATGGCAGTCACTCATGGAGGATACATGTGGCTAGAATAGGTCATATCAATAGATGTAGATCTCATTGCATACATCAGAGGGATGCCATCACGGGGGGAGGAACCCACACAGTTCCTTGAGGAAAAGACGAAGCAGAAGGCACTAGCCGAGGAAATGAATAAAAATTATGGTATCGAAAGGGGGTCATGGTGAATCATAATCAAGAGTATTAGTGATGCAATGACAAGAATTACCAACAAAATTATAGCATGCAAATTACTTAGGAAATGCCACAAGGAGGAAGTCCCTGCCAAGGTTGTTGCAGCTGTAGCACAGCGTGCAAAGGGCACCACACTCGGCTGGGCCCCGTATTTGTTGAATCTATTCCTGGACAACTGCAAGGACCTGTAGGATTTGGGGACAGAATTTCACTATTAATGGATACTCATCCTAATCACCTCGATCGGATGGAAGGAGCCTAAGTATTCATTCTTTTGCACAATACCCAATCATTACCACATAGCGTGATACCTATCATTGGGGTGTGCTTTAGACCCCAAGAATAGAAAGGTGAATGCAAACATATTCGAAGGATATCACAATGACCTACAGGAGAGCATCACCAACATGGCGGGTGATGTCGGAAGTGGTCACACAGTATCAAGGCATATCCAACTTCAAAGCGACTAGGCATGCAATGTAGATCCAGGCACAAAAGGATTCCGATAATCAATGACTACAACTGCACTACTACATCAAGGAGGGTGACATAGAGATGGCCATTAAGGATCAGAATGATGACTGGAGGATTCCAGCTCCTCCAGCAGCTCAAGGAAGCACATGGGGCTAAGAACAACGTAGAAACAGTCCCATTAGCATCACACACAGCAGGAAAGGTTGGATCAAGCGAGTAGGATAGGATCTAGACGACAACACAACCAAGCTCGACATTTCACGTAACACCCAACATGATGTGCATGGATGAAATTGTGGGGCAGACACCCTTGAAGGATTTGGCCCGAATACAGTTGGTAATGATGCAAATACCAACCAAGGCCTTGTATAAACTGCAAGTCAACATCGCACATGAGGTACAATCATGCACATGCACAGACATAGTGGAATTGCAATAGAAAAAGGACAATCACAACGAGTTGGAGTTGGTACTCAAGCAAGTCAAGCTCGAGACCAAAGATAAAAAATACTATGCGGATAGGCTTGCGAAGAAATTGGTGGTAGCATGTGAGAAAATTCCAAAGAGCACGCAAGCAACATAGCTCACAATGACATAAAAGATTGATCATATTGTGCAGATGATCGATCAATACAGGCAGGATATTGAACACCTCCAAGAAAAACTTGTACCTACCACTCTGCCAAAAGTGAAGGAGCAGAGGAAGCAGGAAGCAACAACACAGATAAATGAGATAGAGTGACAAGTCCATGCGATGACCGAGTTATTCAAGAAGGCATCACAACTATGGACGAAGCTGGAAGAGGATCAATAGGTCTAGCAGTGGGACCAAGAAGAAGAAAGGATAAGTGCAACTATCCAGGACCTCAAACACAGGCATAAGACAATGTCAATCACTAAGCATGTCAAAGGACGCAGGATATGAAAAAACTGCAGGTGAAAATCATAGTTGCGTAGACATAGAAGAAGGAGCGCCAAGCTCAAATGGAACCTCTCCAGAAGTGGGGAATAGAGGTCATTAAGCAGGAAAAAGACGCAAAGAATAACATGGAACAAACTCAGGTAGAATGTGCAGGGATGATCATCGATGAGATTGTAGTGAATTTATTGGACATACTCAAAGAAGATGTTGTGTAGGCTCAAACGAAAGCAAATGAGCTCACAGAGAAGTTCTAGGTGATCGCAGGAGAGATCAAAGAAGCGCACAAGGTTTAGGTGGCTCGGGATGAGCTACATGTCAGTGTTGGGGGCATGTTGGATGCAGGAATAATAAGAAAGAAAGACTATTTTTGGAGGAGAAACATGCAAGAGGAAATATACAACTGGAAGGAAAAGTAGCATACACGCATGCATGGAAGACCTAATGAAGATTTTATAATATAGAATATGGTGTGCTTGTTTTACCATTGACGATACCCTCGTCACCCAACCATAGGCTGAAGCCACCCTTCGAGCACCTTAACCTTGACTGAGAATTACTCCGGAAGAAAACCCTAGGCTAGATAGCCAAACAAGGTGTAGCACATCTTTCTCCAAGGATAGTGCACCAACAATAACTGATCAGATAGTCCAAACCCTAGCTAAGAGATATTCCAAGCCAACACTGAAACTACTAGCTGCAATAGCTGCACCTGCAACTCTCCTCCACACGTGTGCACCAAACTGGGAACTGCAGTGTGCACCACTTGCTATCTGCAATTATGAGATGCT
>JASDQU011377340.1:29496-41366 GCA_032191745.1 Picea mariana
CACTTTCCATGAATAGAAAGTTCTCCAATACTTTATCATTTAAATATTCCTTCTTTATTTAAATATTCGGCCTTCTTTACTTCACCTTTCCTTTGAAATTCGCCTTAGATATCATTTTTTTACCTCAGTCACTTGTATATATTCAATATTCTCAAGTGTGTTTAAATGAGAGACCCTTGCCCCTTATTTATACTTTTATGTAGCTTCCTCAAGGGGTAACCTTCTAACCATCTTAAACCACTCTCCTTATTTTAGGGCTAACCCACTTCTAACCACTTATCCACTTGGTAATTTATCCATTAACTTTATTATTTAAATAATTTATTTTGTATCCATTTTGATTTATAGTACACTCATCAATTCGCTTTATTAATTAAATAATTTCTTCTTTGCAACCACTTTGACTACTTTGACCTTTTGGGGCTTCTAGATTACTCATGAGGGTTCTCCAACTTCACATGGCCATAACTCTCTAACTGTGATGAGTTATGTGATGTTCCACATACCACCGGAAATTGCATGACATGTACTATCCATGTATAATAGTCTTACCTTCAAATATATTAAAAATCATACCATTATACATCAAACAAACTTGGTTCCATTACCCAAACCTTTGTGCTACCAAAATTCACTACCACACTTTATTCAAGGGTTGAAATCAATGAAAACAAACCCAAATAATCAACAACCCCCACTATCCACCTAGATTCTTTGTAGGGCTCTAGGATAGCCCTGTAATTGTAAAATCCACAATTACAAAGAAATATCCCCATTATAGAGAAACGTGTTGAACTGAAGATGGTCAAGATGAGCTAGTTGGACTTTGGAACAAGTGGGTGGACACCAATATCCACCTGGATCAATCCTCACCCTTTAGGAAGCAATGGTCTCCATTGCATTGAGTGCTCGGGGAAGAGGGGAAAACATTTTTTGAATCTGAATCATGGTGAGTTGTGTGCCTTCTTGGAGAAGTTGCGCTGCTTGGTCTATGGAAGGTTGTCATGAACCTATTGTTGGAGGGGTTGAATGGAAGAGGTGCTCTCCCTCTTCAAGATCTATTATTTCTTTCCATTGAATTGTTGTGGTCATGACAATAGCAGTGGGGTCTATGTCGATGATCTGTATGTTTTCAAGATTTTCTGGATTAGATTTTGAATCGAGGCTCGACTCCTTGTCTTTGACCTTGGCCACCAATGACTGTTTCGAGTGAAATTCATGGGTGTTGTATGAGGGGCTTTGTGGAAGTCACACCACTTCCCAATTTCATTCTTCATCTTTCCTTTACCCTTATTTTCCTTTGTCTTAGACTGGTTTTATGAAGGATGTTGGTTAGGGCCATCTTTACCATGCGTTGGTTGTTGCGGATTTGCAGACCCGAAGTCCCATTTGTTCTGGTGCCTAAATTTTTGCTCGATTTTGACAACATATCGATAGGAAGATCCCAATGATGATATGTTTAAGAAATCCATTTCAGTTTGGATGTACCTATGTAGAGCCCCATGGTATTTTAGAACCAGATTGCGCTCGAAGTCTTTGATACCCAACTTGCTGTGCAAGGTATGGAAAGTATTTGTGAAATCCAACATTGTTTGGCTCTTCTCTTGCTGTAGTGTGGTCCATATCATGTAGTGGTCTTCATAGTTCTCAACAGGGTAGTATTGTTCCTTGACTGCATGGACAAAAAATTTTCAAGTGGGCTCAACCCCATATATTTCAAATTCCTCTGTGGAACTTTTCTCCCAGTAATTTTTCCACCAATGTTTGACATGGGGGAGATCCTTGAGGAGTGCGAATGTGATATTTTCCCCATTGTAAAAATTGTGAACAGAGAAATAACCTTCTAGCATATTTAACCATTTTTCTAAGGCATCCACATCTATCTGACCTTCAAATATGAGAATATAAAAATTAATGTGTACCTTGAAGGGAGAGGTTCCTCCAAAGTGGTCACTTGATGAAGATGTATCTGTTGCTATCAAAAAGTGTCGAAGGATGTGTGAAAAATTATCCATCATTTATTTCCTCTGTCGCATGAGAGCTTGCTCAAGAAATAGGTTAATAAAATATTTTTCTCCACTGTTTTTCTTTTCTGCCACCATAGAGGGTTTCTTGGGCATGCGAGAGATATTTTCCTCAAGAGAGACAAGCTTGAGACCCAACTTTCTATACTCGGACCTCGTCGGGGACAAGCACTGAAAAACGACCAAGAGCAGCCTTCTCTAATACCACTAATCCTTATTATTTTTGGAACGAAATGAGAGCAGATATATTACAATGAAATACACATAAAAATTGCTATAAAAAGAGAAATACAACAATACATGATTTCTATTAATGAGAGAAATGTATAGAGACTGAAAAAATACAGAGTACAAGACTCACTAGAATAGTGGTAGCTTTATCTCTGAGAAGAGATGTAACAGCTACACTCATTCGCAAGAAGATTATTACAATGAGGCTTTGAAGGACATTTTATGATAAACATGAAAGACAAAACCCTAGACATCCAAAAACCTAACCCTAGGAGATGAAGCGCCAAAAGTCATGTGGGCCTCGTTGGGGTAAGTTAGTACATTAACTTCTCGGGGTCGTAACTTTTGCATATGATATCCATTTTAGGCATGCGATAGTCTGTTGGAAAGGTGTTTTCTATGACTCTGTATACAGTTTGATTATGGAAAGCCAAGAAAAGACTGTTAAGATCCCCAAAATGGTCCTGGAAGTACAAAAAGATGTACTGACATGAAAACTTCCAAAATAATCTAGTTGGAATAGGTGGGTGGCCACCACTAACCACCTGGATGATGTGTAGGGCTTTAGGATACCCCTGTAATTGTAGAATCCACAATTACAAAGAAATTTCACCATTACAGAGAACCTTGTTGAACTAAAGGATGTCAAGATGAGCCAGTTGGACTTTGGAATAGGTGGGTGGCCACCAATATCTACTTGGATGAAAAGGTAGGAGATCAGAGTTCTTAGAAGGAACTAGTGCCTTATTTGGATTTGTGGTATTGGTTTCACGATGTTTTTTGTTCCACCTAGAATAGCTTTAGCTACCATGACCTTCTATGAAGAGGAAAGACATGTATATGTTCCTCTAGAAAAATTGATCTTTCCTTTTTTATTGAGAGGATAGGCTCAAGCATGGGGATAAACAACTAGTAATTGTCCTCGAAGATGACATATCCCACATTTGAATGTTGTGTTCTCATAATCCAAGACTTGTGTGTATTTAAAATTCTTTCATGTGATAATCATTTTCACTGAAAGAACCTTACTAAGGTCTTTCTCAACACAGATGTTTGCATATTGTCATCCAACATTTGAATGTTGTGTTCTCATAAAACTATTCTACAAATCACTAGAAAGATGCATGCAAACCTACCTAGGCAACATTCAACAAGTAGATTTTGTCATGGAGGATATTTTTGGGGGGGTGGTTTTAAGTGTTGGGTGGACAAAGAACATAAATATTATGCATCAATGCATAAGGACAATGGTCGTGCAATAGTATCACAAGTGTAGTATGAAACACATGAGAAGTGAATGAGTGAATGTGGTTTGTGGAGGTAATTGTGTTTTTTTACTTGAGGTTTAATAGTACTTTTCAAAAGTTTGATTATTGTTGGGCTTTCTAGTTTGATTGAAAAAAAATGGAGATTCTATCAAACATAATTTTGGACACTACAAAAAAAATTAATGACAATAACTTTATACATGGAAGCAACTCATGATTGCCATATTCTAGTAGAGGTGTTTGTTAGAAGTGATTAATCACAATGAAGGAGATAAGAGAGCCCAACAACGAGGAGGAACTTGTAGAGCTTGCAAAAAGGTGATTCTAGAGAAAGACAAGTTTGATGCGAAAGAAAAATAAATAATAATGTTGATCAAGTTATTCGTGATGAATGACATGCTTCTGCAAGTGGAAGATGTGATGATGAATGACATGCTTCTACAATTCTACAATTGTAAGATGTGGTGATGAATGACATGCTTCTACAAGTGGAAGATGAAACCTTTATAGAACCCTTTTATTTTAAAAGATAAATTTTTTCTATAAATATTAAAGATTGAAGAGGTTGATTCACATTTATAACAATTATTGAAGAATAAATATATCTAATATTAGTGATGGTTGGACATTGGTACAAAATAATTCAAGAGGATATGGTAGTTATTGCTTTCAAAATTCTACCTCAATCATTAAGAAATTTTGTTGAAACATTGGTTGTGCATTCAATTCTTACAAAAGGGTAAATGGAAGTAGTTTGGAAGTGGGAGTGGAATATTTGAAAGTTCCTTTGCTAGAGGAGAAGTAATACAAGAGATTGCAATAATTATTACTTTGACAATTATACTTTCCTCATTTGAATTCTTTTTGAAACATTGATTGTTACCTTTGAGTTCACTAACATTCAATTAAAACCCTTCAAACTCCATTGTCATAGGAGGAATAGATAAAATACGCATTCAAAAGTGGCACTAGAGTATTTGATAATTGCATTTGCAAAACAATTTAAAGGTAAAGGAAAACATAAGCATGCCGAGGGATAACATGGCTAAGAACAAAAAAATAGAGCCGTATAAATTTGGTAAGAATTGGAAATGCCTTTCTTATGGTAGATATGACCATATGAAGAAGGATTATGGAAAACAATGGTCACAAGTGGGTTAGAAAAGCATCACAACTAAGAGTAGTTTAAGAAGAAACAAGCAAACAATCTGCAATGTTGTGGAACATGAACAAGAGGAGTTTTATGCTTTTGTGGCTTCACAAAATGGTGGTAATTTGTTAAAGAATTTGTTCTTTTATTTTAGTGCATCCAAATGTATGCTTAATAAAAGTGTTTGGTTTGTTGAATTTATGGAAAACAAGACTAGTTTAGAGTAAACATGTTTGGTTTGTTGAATTTATGGAAAACAAGACTAGTTTAGAGTGATAGTGTTGGTTGATATGAGATAACACTATATGGAAGGTCATGATAATGTGCTAATTAAGATGACACATTGGATCCTCATGTTTAACAATATTTCCACATTCCTAATTTGAGCCAAAATGTTCTTTCGGTAAGTGACATAATAAAAACTAATGTACAATTGGGTTTTACTTTTTTGTAAGAAATATCATGTGTTAAATAAAAGACAAAATAAGATGATTGCAACTTGTCTGAAGGGATTGGGTCACTTCCAAGTTGGTTCATGGTGAAATTGTAGAATCACATGCTTTGGTGGATTACAGTGTGAATGACAACAATAATGCTCTTTGGTATCAAATGTTGTACATTTAATTTTTTAGTGTCTTTTCCTACAAAGGGTAAAATGGTACATGGATAGCTAAATATTCAAGAGAAGAAGAAAGATATATGTGTGGTTTGTTTAGTAAGCAAGCAACACAAGTTAGATTTTGAAGATGGAAAAGCTTGAAGAGCCGAAGCAGTGTTGGAGTTGTTCCATGGTGATATTTGAAATGCTATGAGGACTTTTGTATCTAGTGCAAGGCGCATTTTGTTGTTGATTTTTTTTATGAAAATGTTTTCTCGCTTCTCAAGAAAAAGGTTTGATGTCTATGATTTTGAAAATTTTGAAAGTAGCAGTGGAGAATGATTTTGAAAAATGTATTAAGGTCCTCTAGATAGATAACAAAGGTTAATTATATTCTAATCATTTGTTGAATTTGTATGAAATAAGTCATTCAAAGGAATATTGGTGCACCATACATCACCCAAAACAATGGGGTTGTGGAGAGGAGGATGTGGAAATGATAGAGATATCCATATGAATGTTGGAAAGTAGGACAATACCAAATAAATATTAGTTGGATGTAATAACCCCACCCACTGGTGATATAAAATCCTACTCACTTGTGTGATGTTTTGGTGTTTTCTTGGTGTTGGAATTTCATCAAACAGTTAGCCAACAACCTCAGAATATTTTGTATAACTCCCCTCTCTGTTGTTGTTGTGTTATGGGATGATTTTTTCTTAAATACTTTTGACAAACACTAAGGTATCATGCCCAATATCCCACTCTAATTCCATTAGTTGGTTTTTGTAGTATTCTAAGTTTATTTCTAGTTGGAATATTTTGTCAAACACTTTGTTTGCACACTCCAAACTTATTGTAAAAACCACTTATTGTTGTTGTTATAGTTTTATGGTTGCATGGTAGGTTTCTTGGTGTATTTTTCAAGAGTAACACAGTGTTTGGATGCCAACATATTTGTATTGCATAAATATGGAGAACAAAATACAAATGATGACAATCTCAATAACCCATTTCAATAGTAAATGAAAATATCATATCTGGTCTGATTTATTAACAGGCTAACTGCATAATATATGCTTGACAAGTATAAGTAAATAAGAGAAGGATAACATACTCTATTGTTGGCATAAACAAGATCTTTCTCCCCATGTTGCTACCTAGTATTTCTCAAAGTAATGGAGACCATCTATCATGGAAATAATTTCATCTTTTTGTTGTTGTACTAGAATAATGCACCTAGGCTGAAGAAAATGTCCCATCACATGGAAATCGACCCCAAAAATTAGAGATGTCAGCTTCTCTAAGAAATTGTTGCCTTTGTCAGCATAATATCGACTTATATACTAGAAAAACTCAGCCCTACCAAAGATAAATTGGTCAACAATAAATTTTTGTTTTCAATTAGTAAGAAAATTGACCCTCAATGAGAAACTCAGCCCTCCTCAACACAAACTATGCCCAATAAGGAAATGGTATGACCCAACCAAGGAAATCGACCCCCCAATAGTATTAATTTCAGCCTCTACAAGAGAACTTGGTCTCTTTATGTCAATGGTGGCCTCACAATGTAAGAACTCGGCCGCTATCTACAAAATCAATCTCTTCTCAAGAGAGATATGATTTATGTAAACCCCAAACTGTTGCCAAAAGTTATATCAAGCTCCTCAACAATTGAATCTGAATGCAAAACCTAAATATCCTTCCCAATCAATGGCTAGGGTGCAATATTTCACCACTGAAACATGATTAGCTAGGGTGGATCTCTCACCACTGAAACCAATCCAAACTAGGGTTTACTCCAAACCCCTAAAGGCTACAAGTCGAATAAAAAATAATAATCAATACAATAAGATAAAATGAGCCCCCATCTCTTCTTTATACCCCTTTCACCTTTTTCCCCTTCAAGTGACTTTTTAATTCATCTATAATGTTTTCTTCTAAAACCACTTATTAATTTAATACACATTTTTACTCCAAAAAGTGATTTATTTGACTTTAAAGCATTCTTTGCTACTGAAGTTACTTTTTCTTCATCTCAACACTTAGAGATTTTCCTCCCCGTTCCAACACGATATTACACTAATATACCTCTCTCAAATAATTTATTAAATTGATACCCTTAGTGAAATCCATTAATTAATGCTCAATAATACTCCCAAATTATGAGAATGATTGAAATGCAAAGGAATCAAAATCTGGCTGCACAAGAATGATCTCAATGATGAAAAATTATAAGAAGACCTCAGAAAATAGCAAATAGCTCCTATAAACTTCCTGATCTCACTAGTAACATCCAATTACCTCTCTGGTCATGCTGACACAAACCCATAAAGTCATCTCCAACTACAGTGCAAGGGACCTCGAAAATGGGGACATTATAGTCCTCCATTCTGAAAGATTGCTTCTCCTCAAGAAATGCTATCACAACCATAGAATGAATAGGTTGAACCAAAATGAAACTAAGGATGATTCCAGGGTCCCAAATCAACCTGGAAGATATGAAGCACCGTTTTCTCAAAGCACTTTCCAGTCAGGTACTAACACAAGCAACCACTCGAATATTACTGATAAGTAGAGAAATCATATACTGCAAGGACTCGGTCAACCCATCATAGAATTGATATTTCAGAGAAGCACTCCAATGTACCATAGGATTAAATGCCTAAAATTAAAAACTGGCTCTCTCATCTATATTAGTAGTTGAACTTCCAAACCATGCAATCCTAGGGTTCTGGTATAACCATCGTACCTAGAATGCATCATCCTCTTCTAAAACCCAAAGAATACTTGTAAGGGGTGAACCCACTACCAAAAATCATATCCTTCCACGACATCTCAGTGAAGTCAAAATCTGCAAATCCACTGTCAGACTCGATCCTAGGTATCGAAAAAAGAAAATTTGTCCTACCATATAGAATGCACCCCATCATCTCCTCTTGAAGTGTCCTAAAAATGAAATGGACCAATCATATGATTTTATGAAACCCACGTCCAAAATACAAGTCCACTATGTCTAATACCAACTAACTCCAACTATGCTACACTAATAAACTTTGTGTCAGCTAATCTTTACAACTCTTGCAAAAAATTCTTGAGAGTTGTGTTGTCTAGATCATGGTCAATGTACTTAGGAAACCTATGGAGATAGGTAAAATCCTCCCTAAAGAAACACTCTTCTATATGTGACACATCATACTCTGATGAAGTCCCTGAAATGTAGTCTCTACCATGCACCTCCAGTAGACCTGTGTTGAAATATGTTGATACTCTTTCCACCTTTTTCCTGAAATGAGTGTAGATTGTTATAATCCTATTGGATATCTATGTTTTGACTCCTTCTGCTGACAATTCATGCACTCCCTCACAAATCTCCACACATCATCCTCGATGCCCTTCCATGAGAACCTCTCTCTGATCTTTTCTTAATTCTAGAAGTACCCAAGATGCCTTGCCAAGGGCATATTATGCATAACCCTCGTGATCTATTCTATAAGTGTGGAATCCATAATAAATTATATGCTACCATTGTATTAGATGATTCCATCCACCACTCTATATCTATCATCCTGAATGTAACCATCCATCAACTCGGAAGCAAACCGGTCCTTGGAATATTCCACCAAAAGGTGGGACTTCTAATCAACTAAAATCCCCATTAGCCAATCCAATGTGTCAAGGATATCCTCTTGATGTGTCTAAACATCCTACTTATTGATCACATGGACACAATTTAAAGAATCTATCATGCCAAGCTCCCTCTTCATGATATCCTGATCGAAAATCAATCTCTGGATAGTACTATGCCCCATGCCTGAATATTCTCTCCATAATGTCCCATGTCTCATCTAATTGTCTCAAATGATCTTCCCATGTCCTCTTGTATATGAGGATATCATCAAATAAAACCAACATAAACCCTTGTAGATTCGGTGTGAAGTTGGATTTCATGTGAGACTGAAAGGTGGAAAGTATGTTGGTCAACCCTAATGGCATGACCAAGAACTCGTAGTGCCTAGAATGACACCTGGAAGTAGTCTAGTAATATCCCAATCGAATATCAATCTTTGAGGAATATGTTGCTCGATGAAGCTCATCTATCAACTTCTCACCTCTAGACAATCCAAACTCAATGTTAGGCTCAAATTCCTTGTCAAGAAGTCTCTTTGATAGAATTTCCCCACAATCCCATATTAATGAGTCCACATCCTCAATATATCCATTCCCACAATAAGTGGGTACATATAACTCCCTAATGGTTGGTCCACAAGGTATATGCTCAAATCCCCCATTTATAGTTATGACTTGAGCCATCAATGGGATCCCAAAAATAAATGGCTCGTGATCTCCAAGATGTAGACTATGTGTATAATCAGAAGTTTCTAAGACATACATCTCATCCAACCCATGCAAATATGAATGTTCATCATGCTCGTCCATCACAAGAATCTCCTCCATCAAACCATAAGTACCACTACAATCCTCATGTGTATTGACTTTCATAGATGATTGAAATGATGAAGAATGTGACAAACTCAACTCCATATGAATCTCATGTGTAAGCTTCCCATGTTCCTCTTCATCATCCCTCATGCATGACTCCCTAGAAGTTAGATAAACATCCAATGGAAAATCATCCAATACAAAATCCTCATCATATTTGGGTGTTAATACACCCTCATCATGCACATCCAAAAATTCAACCTGATGTTCTTTCAAACCTTCAACATGAAGTGAGGTATTTTCTTCATCAACTAATTTAGATTTGAATCCCTTCTTCTTTTTCTTTGCCCCAACTGATAAGTATGGATTCAACCACTCTGAAGGATCTGTTGTTAGATTATTTCAATATTCCTAACATACTTGTAAAAATTATTCCATGAACTCCTAATCTGTTCTCATCTTCCTCAGCCACCAAATGTAACAAAAAAATATAAGAATGTGATTTGCATTTTAACCCTCAAGCTGGGAGGAAAAAACACTCTCATACCACTGTGATAACCCCATCCACTGCTGAGATAAAATCATACTTTCTTTTGTGATGTTTTGGTGTTTTCTTGGCATTGTAATTTTGTCAAACAGTTGGCCAATAACCTCACAATATTATTTATAACTCCCCTCTATGTTGTTGTTATGATAAGGGGTGATTTTTGTTTCAATACTTTTGACAAAAACTAAGATAACATGCCCAATATCCCACTGTAATTCCCTTAATTGGTTGTTGTATGATCAGGGGATCAAATTTTGCTAAAAAATTCAAACTGTTTGGAATCGCTTCAAATCAAAAAAGAGTGTAGGCCTCATCATTGCAAGCCCAATGCAACTCGTTTGGGTTCAAACGGACGTCAGGAGCGAGAGATATCACGTTCTGTTCAAATTTACAAACAAGCAAAACAAGGTTGTTGATTGTACAGTCCGTACAAACGCTGACGTGGTAGGACGTACGACACGTGGCAAGTCGTACGACATGTGGCAAGATGGAATTTGGCAGGTGACTTGGCATGTTTGGCAGCAAATGGAGCGACGACACGTGGCCCAGTTAATGGTTGCCACGTGTCATCTATTATTTGGTTAAAACTTATGTCGTTGGCTGGAGTCGACCCCGCAACCTCCAAGAAGGGGAAACGACTTGGCAAAGAGCCACCAACCGGCGCACCACCATATGTTACTTATTATATATATGGCATGAATTGTATTAAAGTTTGAATATGCGGGTGGTTTGGACCGTGACTGGGCCAGGGCTTAGCCCCAGCCCTTGGTCGCACGCTATATAACATATGAATCGCAGCTATGGTGTATGGCGTGCGCGTGTGGTTAATGTTTGTTCCAACAGTTATTACAACGACTGCCATTTGGCCTTTGACCATTGGCTCTTGAAACGGGAGCCCATATTTATGCTATTGTGTGGTTGCATGGGTTAATATGACCTGGCCCTTGACGGTTAGGGGCTAGGTGCGCCCGTAATTGTCCTACAGTTCACACCGTTTGTGCGGTTGCGCTTGGTGCTAGGGTTTTACGCTTAAATAAGCGTGTGGGCTAGGTTGAGCCATAGGAAGGTGCATTTTGTAGATGCAGAGACAACAAGCTTGAAGAGAGGACTTCTAGGAAGCCTATCTTCTTCAATTTTTGGTCAAACGAGGTGCCGAAAAAGTCCAGCTAGGGGTTTTTGGACATTTTGAAGCCATTGGAGCAGTCTATTTGGCATTTTGAGCATTGTAAAGCACATTTTTGAGCACTTTGAGCAAATAATACTAATGATCCATTGGAAGCTGGACCAGGAGATGTAGCTCAAGAGAGGGGTGAACTCCTTTATCATTTGTTGTGTTATGTGTTTCCTGTTCATTGATTATGTTGTTGTTTATATGCATCTTGAATGAGTAAATCCTATTATAAGTTATGTTGCAAAGATGATCCATTTGCATTTTTAACACATAAAATTTTACTTGCAAATATTTTCAAGAATACAAGTCTTCTTCATTTGTAGATCAAGTTGGTATCAGAGCATAGGTTTTTGAAGACTTGATTATTTGCAAGTGTTTTGTTTTTTGATGCTCACAAGGTTGAAACTCACAAGAGGAGAAGGTCAACTTGTAGAGCCA
>JASDQU011377342.1:6444-17929 GCA_032191745.1 Picea mariana
CCCCTCTGAGTTATGTCTCAATCCTATCATACATGACTACTTTCTTGGCTTCTGTGTTCTTCATAATATCCTGTGAGGCATCTGATATGGCTGCGATGATGAAGTCGAAATCATCGAGCTGAGCACGGTCTGCAACTTGGTCTTACTAGCTCTGGATTTCTTCCTCGAGGTAGGTTTCATGGGGGAAACCTTTCTTTTCTTAGAGGGATCAGCCTCATCAATAGGATCCCTAGGCGGTGTTACTTCACTTGGCTTCTACTGATAATCTTTTCCATTGGTTTCTTCTTTATCTACTTTGTCATCACCTCCTTGTCCCAGTGATTCGGAAGCGATTTCTTCTGATGCGCTACTCAGGTTTTGTACCTCTTCGGTCTTCTTCCTTCTGCTAGTTCCAGGTGTGTCGTGTTCTTCGTGAGTGGCCTCCGAGCTGCCAATTAGTTTGATATCAGACATTTATGCGAGGTCAACAATGATAAGGATCTCTGCAAACCAATCCTTAGTTATCTCCTCGAGGTCCTCCTCTGTGAGATTATAGTATGACTGAAGCTCTTCTTTATGCTCGTCTGCATGCACAGTGATATAAATAAAGTGAATATATGTGTGGAACTTCATGAGGGGTATGAACTGGTGCAGGGTGTTCGGTGTCATACGAGGGACAACCCCAATAGCCCTCTTCAACTGGTAGATAGTATGTGTGAAATATTGCGTTCAACTGCCATTGTTTTCCCATATCACTCAAGTACCAGAGCGTGGTGAACTTTGCAGCGAGTGGCTCAAATGGTTCAATATTTGGGAAGGTCACACCTTCTGGCATCTCCCAAGAAGTAAACGCTATGAGGATCAACAACTAGATAAAATGGAACTCATAGCCCTGATCCTGAGCTTTGCGGCAATCCAATTCGATCTGGTTGACTAAGTACTTCACCTAGTTCATTTGGAGTCCTTATACACATTTTTTGGCGAGGTCAAAAACAAACCTTGTGACCTGCGTAGGTATGTTCTTTCTTACTAGCTTTCCTACAATTAGCTGACAGGCCAGGCGCACTGCGCCATTCTGGATGGAAGCTACATTGTAGCCTTGCGTCCCCTTTTCTACATCACCATATGTGTCTTTAATCCTTTGTGCTAGTGCGCGGTTTGCAGCCTTCCCTGGGTAGAAGTCCCATGGGTTGGGTCCCTACATGCTAAATATGGTGATCCTATAGATTAGCGTCGGATCAACTGTGATGCATTTGTCTAGCCATAGATAGTCGTCATGGTAGCATGATAAGAGGATCTTAAAACATACATTAACCTCCTAGTGCCTTCTGAAATGTGGAATATTCATTATATTCAATATGGTGGACTGCGTAAGGTTCATAGTCCATGGTTGGAGGATTATCCTCGAGTTCTTTCCCTTCATCCCAGTCAAGTACCTGTGAGGAGCGAGCATACTGTGGTTCTTTTGGTCTCCTAGGTTGAATTTGTTGAATTTTAATGTCATGATCTTATCCTCCTGCATTCTAACCGCACGTATCCCCTTTGGGAGGTACACGGTAACCAAGGTATAATCAAAATCCCTTGGGACACTATCACAACTCACTATGCCAGCCAAAGGCGGGATGTAGTCGGGAAGGATAGATGGAATTAACTTTGCATTTGCCAAGTCATATCGATGCTTGGTTCTCTTCTCTGCTGCAACTCGAGATGGTCTAGATCCGCGAGCATTCGATGGGGAGGCTTGCACTCCTCACGTCGATGAGGCTTGAATCCCTGGGAACATTACTTTCTCAGCCATTAAATTGATTAGAACTTCTTCTACACACTTTTCAATTGCGCTGAGTTCGTCCGACATACATGCTCAAGATTGGATAACTCAGATTGATGAATGGGTGCTCAAAGCAGTAGAACATGTGTCGATATTAGTAAATGCAGCGTGGTAGCAATGTGTTGGCTTGGATACAATTCAAAAAAGTGTTCTCAGTGCAAGAGTCAACAGAATAAATAGACAATGATGTAACGAGTCTTCTCCAATGGACAAGAGGCCTTCATTAATGCGGTTTTGTCTTCTGCAGCGTGGTCCCAACCGTCTGATGGTGATCTTTCTGGTCATAATTGTTGTTCTAATTGTTCAGGGCGTTAGTCTAACAGTCATAATGCTTCCAACGGTCATATCACTTCGCCATGGCGAAGTGCCATGTTGCTTTGTTCTGATATCCCGNAGTTCCAGTTTTGCAAATCTTCCTTCTGCGAAGTCCCCTCTGGAACATTCTGCAACTTTTCTCTCTTCTTACTGATATTTCTAGCCTTCTTCCCTGTGATCTTCGTCTCGATTTTTCTCTTTCCATTCTCATTCTTATCTCCTTTTGGCATAGTAACTTTGAACTGTTGAGATTCTTTCATAGGTTTCAAGGGCAATACTTCTTCTTTGTCTGGGGTAGGTGCTCCACTCTTCTGTGAGTCTTCTTGTGTTCTTTCAACTTCGACATCCAAGTTTTTGGTTCTAAATAGCTTCGATCTATTCTCATGTTCTTCAATCAAGTGCGCTATCCTCCTAGTCATGAAATATTTTAATCATTTCTTCTTCTGTTCTAAGACTTCCTCTTCTTTTCTTCTGGTCTGATCCTTCTCAATCCAGGTTTTCCCTAGTAACATAGCAAATGGGGTGCCATTCTCAATAAATTTAACAACCTCAAAATCTTCCTCTGTCGAAGTTACATGAGCACTCATAGATATCTGGGTGAGTCTTCCACATAGGGTTATCATCTTTCCTCTGAATAATCCTATTCCTCCCAATGAAGGAATCATAGCAGGTTTTCCTAAAATTTCTGAAGTTCTTTCTGTCATGATATTCACTTTTGTTTACTCATCCAGAACAAAGTCAATGTCGAAGTCTCCTATTCTCGTTTCTATGCATTCTTTTTCTTTGAAGATCTCTGATAAGTTGATATTTCTTTGATCATTCAGGGTTTCTTTCATTTGTAGCAACACATTCTCTGATTCTTTATGGGGTTCTTCCATGGTCTTAGTTTCTTGATCTTCCTCAGGGTTTTCTTGTCTCATATTCATTTTGTCAACCTTAGCAATCATTCTAGGGCAGTCCAAAACTTCATGGTCCATAGCTTTACAACAAAGGAAAATAGGACCTCTACCAGGGCATTCCTTAGCAAGATGTCACGGTCTTCTGCAACTATAACAAAGAGTTAATCCTCTCTTTCTTTTGAATGATCCCCAACCTTTCCTATATTATGTACTAGGGTCACAGTAACTAACCTGCAAAAAAATATTTCTAGGAACCTGAATCCATTTGTTAGTCCAAACATTCTTTCTATACATAGGAATAACATATCTTTCATCATTTCTATCAAATCTACTCATATAAAATCTTATTTCTTCTAGTTGTGCCCTAGTTTTCAGGCTAGGACAAAATTTATCAAACATACCTAGATCCATACTTTCGAAATAAAAATTTCCACTTATCTTACCTTTTCAATCAAAACTTTTCACTGCTTTTACCTCTATCAGAGCACAAAGCTTCAAGATATTACCTCTTTTCTTCAGATATGACTTCTCTTCTTAGCACATAGCTTCATAATTCAAGTAGAATACTACGCACTAGGGCAACATATCTACGCATGGAGCTTTCTCTTTTCTTTAGTTCCTAGCAATCACAGTTTCAGGTCCCAGAAACGGAACCATTTGTTGTCACAAGGGAAGACATAGGGTTCAACGCTTCAACAACTCACCAAAATAACCCTAACTACTAGCCCTTTCGACAACACCTGCGAAGCAGATGCAGTCTCACCCATGGTAGAGGCATGAGTGGTTGCAGGACTCCAGTGTCTGCAACCTTAGCTGGGACACAAATATGTGATTACAATATTCTATCAAAGCACTTAGTAGTTGCAGTTCATCAGTATTTAACCAATATCTATTTCGTGGTTAAAACCCTAATCACAAAGCATCGCAGTATTCACCCAGATATAGTATAGTCGAGCACTACGCACATTCTCATCGTTTAGATATAGCACTTATTCATATTATTAAGAACAAAACATAAAAAAATATATCTATCATTTATCTATGCCAAAACACTAAGCAAGTAAACACATAAACACATCAATACATCGCACAAAGCATAACAACACAGGATATACGTGGTTCACCCCCAGCCTGGGGCTATGTCCACCAACTCTTCTTCTCTTTTATTATCTTCTGTCAATATTCTACATGCATAGAGCCACAAGATTCTACTCCGCATAGAACATGAGATCTGCATGCACCTTGCCAGATCCTCCTTCCCCGACTTAGGTTACAACACAAAGCTTCTACTCAATACCTTACAGTCACTTGAACTTAGCCTTGCAAGTCTCACACAGCATGCACAAAGCATGTACAACTATCACTTTCACTTAGCACATCATCACACAGATGCCTATATCGTCTCCTCTTACATCTCCTAGAAATCTATTTATAAATTACAAAATGGGCCTAAACTTGGGTAAACCCATGGGCCGACATCCTCATACCCATTACATAAGTCCAAAACCCAAAAATCCCTAAGCAAGGGGCCGAGATCCCACGATCTCTGCTTCGACTT
The DNA here is from genome assembly GCA_032191745.1 of Picea mariana. Classification (NCBI taxonomy): domain Eukaryota; kingdom Viridiplantae; phylum Streptophyta; class Pinopsida; order Pinales; family Pinaceae; genus Picea; species Picea mariana. The sequence continues at coordinate 11,024 of JASDQU011377342.1, forward strand.
GCACTCCGCCTTCGACAGCCTGTCGAAGTCCCAAAATAGGTCATACATGACCAAGGATCCTCAAAACTTGGTCAAGGGCCAACATGTATGTTGTATTAGTGATCTTAAATCATATGACTAATGGGATTGGTTTCCTGGTCTCTTTTGTATAGATTCCATAGATGAGTGTAATATTTTTGTGAGTGTTGTATAACACATGGGATTGGTTGTCTGGTCTCTTTCATTCCAAGTCTCAAGGATGACTATGCAGGATTTCTGAGTCCATGCATGTGGTATGATAATTAGGGTTTTTGCAGCATTTTGGATAAAACTTTCTTGATGTATCAACCGTTGATTTAATAATTATACTCAACATCATTAATCCAAGAAATACATACGAATCTGTTAATCTTGTATGGCAGATCCACTAAAACATGTTAATCGTGGGGGTATGGGTCTCAATTTGCAATTGCACGTGATTAAACCTAGGTAACCATATGATCTTAATCCCATAATTTTTTTCACTGTGGTCTCTTCCTTTGTTGTAGGTCCACTTGTTGAGAGGTCATCGATAGTACAGGATCTAGTTCTACTACTGCTTCTTGTTCAAGACCATTACAATGAGAAAAGTCATCTTACTGAAAAGTGTTTCTTAATTACCTTTTCTCACTATTAGATACCTCCCACAATAAGCATAATCGGATAAAAAGGATTAAAGAAATGCCTCAAAACAAACCTCAATGCAATGGGGCCCAAAATAACATCAATTTAGTGCTTAATGGAATTGTGACCAGCCATAATCTTAATAGTTAAATGGAATTGGAAATAATGAAGAACTTATCATGATTGTAAATTGTAGTACATCTACTTTATCATGACATTCCAATATGAAGAAGTTAGGTTCCTATATTCACAAGAGATGCATTCTTGTAGTTGTTTCCAATTGTTGCAGGCTTCGATTTTGGTCATAAACATATAGGCTAAGGATTTATGGCTTACTACATGATCGTTTTAACTTTTGGAATTAGTCTGCTGAAATGTTAAGCATATAACTTGTCCTATGCATTTCTGGTAAAAAAGGAATTTCAATATTTTGTGAAAGTTTGCAACTGTGTCTACAATAAGTTTTTTGTGTGGTAACATAAGTACACGATTTCAGTGAAATAATTGATAGAACACAAGTATTGATGCTTTTTACAGCTATTATTGCAATTTTTTAACAGAGCATTTTATTTTAGACCAAATAAAAATGAACGAGAACTTGTTTCAGTTTCTACCTTCAACAATTTTGTTAGTTTTCCCTTCCTTTTATCACACTCTTTTTTTCCATATCTTGTTGAGACAATAGTACACTATCCATTTGTCCTATGTGTGTGTTTGAGAAGAGAGTGTAAGTGTTTGTTGTGTTTTTTTTTTACAGATGCTAGAAGGACTTCTAAGGCATCTTGAAAATAGAGAGTGTGTTGATTGCAAAAATAGATAGCTCAATGAAGTGTGGATGCGTTTGAATTTCAAGATAGTTTCCATTTTTCATGATCAACAACTATGATTACACAATAAGTTTAAGTAATTTTTTTAATTAAAAAAAGGTAATTCTCGTTAATGCAAATAAGTATTATGTACATAAATCCATTTTATCCGACATTCAAATGTTTTAGATGTGGTTAGTGCCAAATAATTTCAGGGGATTTTAGATAAAATAAGATAATCCCAAGGAGTTGGTTGGGATTAACTTAACTAGTTGTTTCCATTAAAATAATTATATTAATTTCCAACAAATAACCACATTAAGTATTTAATGTTGTTTCTCTCAAGGTTTTCATTTTTCCAAAATATATTTTACATTTATACATATCTTTATATTGTGGTGTATGCACTTGATTAAATAAATCCCCTAAAATTTCTATACTTATGTTTTATTGAGTGTTTTGACGCTCGAAGATTGTGCTAAGTGATAGTTTATTAAAGGGGAGACATAATTTAAAATTATACTAAAAAGGATATATGAATTTTAATATAACTATGAGTTTTATTTATATTGATTATTTTGAATTTATATTTGTTTAATTTAATTATTATGATAATTTAGAAATTTCATTCTATATATAGGTTTCATTTTCTAGCATCACCTCTTTGCACTTTTTAGTATGAAAAATTATATATATATATATTAATATTAGTTTTTATATAAAAACACCTTTTTAGTATGAAAAATAATATATATATATATATATAAGTTTTCATATAAAAACGTGCAAAAATGTGATGCTAGAATGTTTATTTTGAATTTATTTATTTATTTATATTATATACTGAAAAGTTGATTTTTTTTATTTATTAGAAAGTATTCATTTTGCAATTCTTTTTATTTATATTATATGTTGCGAAGTTGGCTTCTCATATTTAGTAGAGATATGATGCACAATATATTTAATATTTAATGTATTTTTTGGGTTAAAAGATGGAAAAAGATCCATATTATTTTCAAAACTTGTTAGCCTCTAGAAAAACTGTTAATAAAAGATGCCTCAGATTGCTATAATTATATTCATGGAAACATCAATTTCACATAAGCATTTGATTTTCATGGTACCTTTGCAAATCGGTTGTTGGACATGCTTACATTTATAGTCATCATAGTTTATTAGGTACGCGCCATTTACAATAATAAAACATGTGAGTTTCTTTTACGACTATTTCATTATGGGGATCTATAAATATGTATTAAATCCTCTTGTAAAAGGTCCTGCATGCTCAATCTTTCGTCAATTGAGAGCTCTATTTTATATTTATTGTATCTATAAATATGTATTAAAAACTTTTGTAAAAGGTTATGCAGTTTTGCAAATTCAATCCTCAACACATTGAGAGTTCTTTTATGTAGTTGTTGCCATATCTCTAACAACAATGGTTTCTTAGATCGCTCTCAATTATTTATAACTTAATCTCAATTCTTTAGAACTTAGTCTTTTATATATGTAGATATGAGATTAAAACATATACATAATTTCCCTAAGTTGGACACTTCAATTGGTTCACTCATTAACTTTGTTGGAGTGCTCACTACCACAAAACTATCGTTGTGGTACACACGCCTTGGTCATTCTTTGGTGCGATGGTGAATTCCATATATAAACACTATTGAAAACACCCGCAAAATCTTGGAGAAGTGACATAGCAAAAAGAAAAAGGTGTATGCATCTAATAAAGCTATCTTAAGAGACCCTGGTAAAGTGTTTTATGGGGTACTATGAGCATAATTATCCTCCTTTATTTACAAATGCACTATGTCTTTTATATATTTTCAATTTCAAAATTGTACGGTAGGGACTAAATTTCTATGCAGCCATTGTTTAAGAAAAACTTTGTATTTAAAATAGGTTACTATTTTGTAATAAAATATTTTATTTTTGTTACTTTATTAAAAAAAAATTCATTTAATAAATATATGAAATCTATATATATTGTCTATATCGTAATTTGGTTTTGATCTTTGTGGTTTTGAACTGTTGTTTTGTGAACTCTGGGGTGAATACATACAATGGTAAATATATCTCTCCAATAAATATTATCTCTGGGCTGAATACATACGGTGGTGAATATTATCTCTGTGGTGAATCTGTTGGGTGAATACATAGTGAATATTATATAGTGAATATTATCTATGGGGTGAATATATCTCTCAAGTGAATATTATCTCTGCGGTGAATAAATATGGATTATTATCTCTACGACAGTGAATATTATCTTTGTGGTGCTACTGCATGAATATTTATCGGGTCTACGATGAATCTCGTTTGTGGTAAATCTAATCTCTGGTAACTCTTTTAGTGACTATTCAAACTCTTTCGTGAATTAGGTGGACACGTTTCTTTTTTATTTTCTTTTTTATTTCAATATTTATTTATTTTTCTTTTAAATATGAGTAATTTAGTGTCTATACCTAAATCTAATAGAGGAAGGCCTAACAAAGTAACCATATATTGTTTGCACGAATCTATAGAATCAATAGAAAAACATAGAGAAGAGAAAGAAGCCAAACTTCAAAGTGAATTTGTAGAAATGCTTAGAAGTGAGTTACTAGCAATTCTTGATAATAAATTTAGATCCTTTGAAGACATTGTTGAGARAAAGATGGAGAATAAACYACTAGGGTTTCAGACTTAGCTACACAATATGGAGGTTGGATTACAAGAAATAGAAAAATGAAACCAAGAACAAAAACAATCAATGACGGAAGAAGAGATGGATGGATATAGAAATATTAGGGACAAAATAAAAAAAGTTAGAAGATAAGTTAATTAAAAATTTGGCCCTAAATAGTGTGGAACACAAATTGGATATCAAACCTATCAAAGAGAAAATGAATAAGCTCATAGAGTTAGACCACGAGATTAACAAAATATCCTTGAACCTCATAATTTTTGGTATAAAATAACAGAAAGATGAGGACACATTAGCAATAGTGAAGGAAGAATTAAAAAATAAATCACAAATTGAAACAATTGGCCTTACAGAAGAAAAAAGGTTGGGAAAACAAATTGAACATAAAAATAGGTTTATTCGGGTTATGGTAAGCTCTAATGCCCATAAATATGACATACATAGTAAAAATACGAGCTTGAAAGGGTCTAGAATATTTATAAATGAATACCTCATTCCAGAAGATCAAGGTAGATTAAGGAAGGAGGTTCAAAAGGTAAAGGAAGCTAGAAAGGAAGGGAAATGTGCAATAATTAGGAACCGAAAAACTATTATTAGGGATAGAGACCAAAAGGAAAATGACAAATAACAATTCAGGACACTCTGGATCCTCTTTTGGAGTTGTTGTGGTTTTCCATGGAGTAAAGGGCCAATACTCAGCTAGATCTCGAGTGAAATTGACATTGTTCTCTTGGTTGAAACTTGGGAGCATGAAGAATGTAAGGTCCCTAATATCTAAGGATTTGTTTTGTGGTCCACATGGAACAAGAAGTCATTTTGTAGAGGGATTGGGGGCATAACATGTTACATAAAACAAACATCTGTCCTCACATCCGACTTCGTAAGAAATATCCTCTCAATTGGTACATATGGATGGAGATATCTGATATTAATGCTAATAAGATTTATATAGAAATATGTTATTTTGCACCATTTAACTCTACTTTTTATACAAAAAAAATCTAGATAAGAATTGTCCCTACAAAATATTAGAGCAAGATATCTACAATATGAAAAATGAAGATAGTATCCTCATGTTAGGAGAATTTAATGCTAGAACTGTAACTAATCAAGTTATTATTTTAAGTAATTAATCCAACCCTAGTCCTCTTTGGCTAGATGAGGACCTTGTCTTAGCTAACAATTACAAAAGAAAATATGAAGACCTAATCGAGAATTTATTTGGAACTAAGTTAATCAATCTCTGTAGTTCTCAATATTTAATAATTTTTAATCGTTTAAAGAAGTCGCCAATTTCTAACAGGATGAATTGTATCCATGGGATGGGTAGCAGTGTTGTTGATTATGTAATATTGGATATCCCCATATACAACCAAATAGTAAATTTTGACCATGAACCTGACTCTAATCATAGACCTATAACCTTAACTCCTAACTTTTCCATGCACAAAAGCTCTGTAGAGGAGCACTCTGGCAACCAAAGGCACTTACTTTTTGAAAAACAAAAATTTGATCTCTTCTTAAAAGACTTGAGCAATGCTTTAAAACTCATATCATACCAGAACAATATTGAAAATGACTATCGAAATTTTACATCAACCATCTCTACTTCAATTAACAATTTCTCTATTGAGGTGCTACATAAAAAGAAAAAAAATACAAATAACCCTTGGTAGGATAATGAATGTAAAATTTCTAGAAAATCCATTAGGGATGCTTCCAAAGCATCTTTAAAATTTGATAAGATAGATAGATACAAAACCTTAATTAATAAAAAAAAATTGACTATATACATAGAAAGAAAGAGAAGATTTTGCACCTATTTAAGATAGATAATAAGAAATTCTAGATGAAAACTCTAACTCATAAAACTAAAGAAAATAATAAGATTCCCTTGAAGGACTAGAATTTCTACCTCAAAAATATTTATGAATCCCTAAACATCACGGACAACATGCTAAACAACTCTACAAAGGATGAAGTGTTTTCTATAGAAGACATTAAGATTGTGGTTAAGTAGCTCTCAAAAGGAAAAGCTGAGGACATCAAAGGTTACCAAACTGAAATATTAAAAATTGGAGGACCTATCCTCATCCCTCACATACATAAGCTCTTCAATTTAGCTATCCAACAAGGATTCCCAAAATCTTGGACTCAAAGCCTCATTGTACCTATTTTTAAAGGCAGAGATAAAATAAATCCATCTAGTTATAGGAACATTATGATTAGCCCCATTTTAGCTAATCTATATGGAAGTATTTTCGAAAAGAAGATCAACACATGGCTAGAAATCCATGGGAAAAGAGCTAGAGGCCAGGCTGGGTTTAGAGGCTACCATTCCACTGTGTACCACCTTGTTACCTTTAGGATCATTGCATAGGAGTGTCGTAATGATAAAACCTATCTCCTTTGTTGTTTCGTTGATTTTAGAAAATCTTTTGACACTATGCCTAGGACTAACCTCTAGAATAGGTTAGAAGAGATTAAATCCCCTTTCAATTTGAGAGTTGTTGCAGTAAGGCTATATGAGAAATTTATTGCCAAGTTTAGGAACACTGAGGGTTGGTCGAAAGAAATTAATTAAAATATAAGATTCAAGCAAGGTTGTCCTCTATCTCCTACCCTTTTCGACATCTATATCGATAAGTTAGAAGATTATTTGAAGGGTGTGGAATGTGTTGGCTCGATTATCACTAGTATAGTAATCATCCTCCTTATTTATGTTGATGATATTGTTCTTATGGTGAAGAGTCCTTATGAACT
>JASDQU011377343.1:4579-16822 GCA_032191745.1 Picea mariana
CAAAATTATCTTCATGGTGGATAATGTTACACGTGCCAATGCACTAGATCAATACATTTATATCATTTGCAATATTAGGAATATCGTTTGTTTCTAGTTCATAGGAATTTTATATTCAACCTAACTTTTGCTAGATGCCTTGAATTTTTCTCATGGCTCACAAGGTTTGACTAGGATCATAGAGGTTGTATATTCCCCCTGACTTTTTCACTAGTCTTTCTATGCTCACAAAGGTTGTATGTTCCCCCTGACTTTTTCACTAGACTGTCTATGTTCATAGAGGTTGTATGTTACCCCTGACTTTTGCATTAAACTCACATAGCATCTCGTTTGTCCTGACTTTTCATTTGACTCACATAGGTTGTATGTTCTCCCTGGCTTTTATCAATACCTCACAAGACTGGTTGATTCTCCAAATCTCCCTGGCTAGCCTGAGGGTAGCCCATATGGCCTCTCATTGGAGAATGACTGTCGATGCTGCCAAATTTAACATGAGTGGCACTCATGATCTAACAGAGGAACCTATCATGATGATTATGCATGGGGATCATTTTGAGTTGAATGTATTTGAGAAGAGGTTTGACATAAAGGGTTTTGACCGTGCACGTATTTTTCATTACAGGTATCACGAGTCGTGTCTTGTGGCTAAAGGCTTAACTACATAGGAGGTAGTTGAGAAAATTACTTATGGGCCAGCCAAAAAGGAATTATATGCACCAATTGATTGGGGAATCAAGTATAGGACAGTTGGGGATATGTCACTCTTGGATCCAGGTTTAGTTGATATTATTAGACTGATATATACAACTATGTATGGTGGTGTGTAGTGGGTTTTTGGTAAGTTTTTCCAGGGGAGACCTCCAAATAGGGGCTTCAGACATATCATTGAATTTAGTTCACCTAGGATTGATGAGTGGATGGATGAGCATCATGAGATTGATCATTGGTCAGGCTATCACCTGGATAGGGATATGGAGTTTGACAGGGCATACATTTTATATTGTAGCCATGTGAGCGGTGTGAAGGATGTACAGACACATTAGAAGGAGATTCATAACATATTGGATTGGCTGATGAGAATTTCTCTTGATTGGAAGTACCACCCTCTGGTGGAATATTCCAAGGCTTGGTTTTCTTACGAGTTGATGGAGGGTCACATTCAGGATGATAGGTACAGAGTGGTAGATGATATAATCTACTACTGAGGTAGCATATACTTAGTTCTTGAGTCCACACTTAGGGAGGAGAACATGATATGTACGCATGATACACCCTTGGAAACACATCCTGGTTACTTATAGACTTACCAGTAGATTAGAGAGAAGTTCTCATTGAAGGGCCTCGAGGATGATGTGTGGAGACGTGAAAGAGTGCATGACTTGTCAACAGAATGAGTCAGGGAATACCTATCCAGTAGTACTATGGAAGTCTACACTCATTTCTAGACAGTGGTGGGAAAGATTTCCAACATATTGCAGTACAGAGGCACATGGAAAGGACTATATTTTATGGACTTCATCATAGTATGAGGTGTTTCAGTTAGAAGAATGGTTTTTTAGGGATGTGTCTAGGATCCGATAATTCATCTGAGTGACACATTGATTCAGTTGATGATGATCGACATAGTCTTGACAGTGATTGGTATGCTTTATTTTTGGGATGTTAATAGAGGGGATATCGAGACTTACTCTATATGGAAGGATAGATTCGAGTCCAATCATGGATTTATAGGCTTATATTTCATTGAGACACCCTTGCAGGGGAGGATTCGGGACAATGGTTTCAGTTCGTTTAGGGAGCTCATCTTGGGGTTCTAGGAGAGGAGGATGCAGACTGGGTGCATGAGTCCAATGGTCATGATCATAGTGGTGCAGTGTCATCATGGTGTTATCTTTTTGATATTACTTTGGGACTCTGGGATTAATTTTCTTGAGACTTCAACTATTATTGGATATGTGAGTGTCGGTTTTGACTTTCTGAAGTTTACCTTTGAGAGGATTAGGAGTGGTTTCTGGAGGAGTGATCTTCCTAGGAGTTGAACGAGTTTGTGCATATTATGATAGCTTGGATTATTAGGGACAAGAAGATTGATTATTATATTATCACCTTATAGACCAATGCTATGAGTAGAAGGTGTTGCACATCATATAGGCTAGTTTGGGATCCTAGTGACTTTACCACCTATGGGATTCTTGTGTTTGCATGGAGAGACTTTGTGAACAATGTATTAGGATAATGTCTGGATTATGATTTGATGATTATAGTAGGTTGGGAATGTCAGATTATTAGGGATTTTCCCTTTGACACTTGGAGGTTAAGTGTCGTTGATGCCCGATCATCTTGTGACTACATAGACTTATCTATGATGTTTGATTTTAGAGTTGGTTTAGTTGACTTCATTGGGATACATTGGCCAAATATGGTCATCAATATTAGGGATGATTCTTTGAGGCTTCACGTCTTGTGGATGTAGGTATAGAAGATGCAGTTTATATAGGATGATTAGATATTTATGATCACATTCGCAACATCAACATGGTGGTTCCTTTTGGAGGATATCTTGGGACCCTGGTATTTCAATAGGAGACAATGCAATAATTAACATGGAGGCGAGAGCCAATTTTTTCCTTCATGAGACTGGTACCCTATCAAATTAGTTCCTTGATGCGTGGATCAATTTTTTGCAACAACGAGTGGCCTTACTTGTGGGAAGTTTTCAACAGGCCTCTTATGTTAGTACATTATGAGACCATGCCTTGAGCCGAGGAAGCTTCACATATTATAGGGTGGTTTAGGATCCTGATATCATTTTCAGTTTCAGTTTGGAGCATGAGGTCATGATGGAATTGCTTGAAGACAAGAAATCTTTAAGAAGGAATGATTTGTCATGTCCCTATTTGTGGGTTCCCCTGTTTTGTAGTAGAAGGGATTTTTGTGGCTTGACAGTGGAGAAAAACAAATAAAAAGAGGATCATTTAATGTCACCTAGTTAGGAGATGTTATTTTTTTAAAGTGACATTAGTAAAGTAAATTAACTTTAGATTAATAAGTTATTTAACTATTATTAAAGTGACTTTTAATATTAAAGTCAGGGATGATTTTAAGGATGGAAATTTATTTTAAAATGTAGAAACCTTGGAGAATATTACTAATCCTTCATATGTCAACTATAAATGTTTGGCGATATTTTTTTAAAAATATTTAAATTTCTAAGTATTTTATATAGTTTTTATAAACTTTTGGCGATTTTTAAGGTAAAATAATTTTATCTTATAGAATTTGGGCGAATCATTTTTAAAATAACGAATCTCATTTTTGGAAAAACCATGGAAAATTAGCCCATGAGCAAAATTTAGCCCCTAAAATCATCCCTGATTAAAGTGAAAATTGGAGGGAAAATAATGGTTATATTTGATTTAGTCAAAAGGAGAAATTCTAGAAGTTACATTTGATTTGGTCAAAAAGGGAAAGTTCTAGAAGACATGAAAAAAGGATAAAACGAGGGGTAGAGCCTCAATTTTGCATTATGATTTGATATATTATTGAGTTCTCTTGTAGCCAGCGTTTTCCTTGGGGTTTTGGGAAAAACCTTTCCATTGTTGGTCTTGTTTTGGTGGTGCAATATCCAACCTAGCTAGACAAGGTGGAGGGTCCATCCAAGATCCTCATTGGAACATTATCTTGGTTTTTTTTCCATTTTTGCATTGTAGTGATTTGCTTGGAGAGATTGTGGCACTTGGAGGGTTTAATATCATATGTTGAGGAGGAAGTGACATGATTCCATGTTTTTGGCTTGTATTGTGTGTTTTCCATTGAGGTATTGCAACAACCATAGTAGCCATTGGATTGTTGTAGTCATATCTTCATTCATACTAAAATACCACATATTGTCTCTTCTATTTTTGGTGTATTTGTATTGCATGCAATTTGTTTGAAAAAATGTCTATTAGTAGAGTACATGCAAATTGTTTGTGAATATTTGTTAACCAGATTTGAGAATCAAGAACATTTATTACATATAATGACCTAATATCCTGTCCCATTCTATTTGGGATATTACACAGTGGGGTGGCACATGGCACCACTATCTTCAAATATCACACCATTATGACTGTCCAGATGTAAATGGACTTGGTATTCTTGTCGCCATATAATTGGGAAGGATGGGGCAATTGTCTTTATGATTCTCCTCAAAGTGAAATGTGGTACAACATACGTGCTCACACATAACTTTAGTCTTTGCCATGTCTTGTAACTACAATTTCAGGTTGGTCAATTGTGATTGAACCTGAACCAACCCAGCCAATGTCTCTGCGCCTCAAGGTATATCTTCCAAGCGCATCGCGATTTCGACTACCTATGCTTAATTCATGACCTTATACTAGGTGAGAAGGACTTCGATATGGGAGAGTAATCCCACAATGAACCATTCTCTGTGATGTACATCCTATATTTGGAACATCAACCTATCCAATAATATTTTAAACGACTAGTCATAATCCCAAATGGATTTTCCTTCCTTCTCCTTGATCTTTTTTATTTCTGTGATACATTAGAATTCTGAATTTTTCTTCTAGAACTCCCTAAGTATATCCTACTTAATATCGGTCAGGGGCCTCGTATATCCCACTAGTGCAGTAGCCTTTTACTTCATAAACCACATCAAGGCTCTATCCTTGAAAGTGGTTTCCAGTTGTATGATTTTGGTTGCTTAATCTGTGATTCTCTTCATAGACCAGATTACTTCACATGTAAACCAATGTTTCTCTACATCATCCTTAGTCATTTTGTGGAACATGGGTAGTATCATTGTATTGTCTTGATTTTCCATATTCAAACTTGAATTTTTCCCTCTTCTCTAACTGCTAGGGGCTTGATCTTTTCACACCACTATTGCTTAGGGTAAAGTATTGTTGACTTCACCTTCTTCTTCACTCATCTCTTTGCTTCTCTCTTCTTCTTATATTTATTCTACTCCAATCTATTCACTATATCCTACCTTTTCTTCTTGATTAAAAATGAGTAACGGGGGTGGTACAAATGGGGGGTAAGTCCATCTTCTTCTGAAAATTATCATGAGGTGACCCAGAGAGGTACCCACTTGTATCTATGCAATACCATCTACTATTGTCAATTCATCTCCCGAATCAAGAGGGGAGCCTCCATCTTCCTTTTCTTCTGGCGCACCAACATGTTCTACCCTACCTCCCTGTCCTAACTATACACCAAAAATGTGTGCTCTGTCTTTCATGAAAAACCACACATTACAACTTTGTTCTCTGCCTCCTGGTCTGATCTGCTCACTTCCACTTTTTGTAAAATCGTTCTCTTCGAACAATACACTACTACTCTTCACACCATCCTCTCTCCTTATTATCACACCACTACTTTGTGCTTCTTCTCCCTCTAAGGTCGTGACACTCCACAATAACCAAGAGGTGAAGACTTCATCACCTAGGTACGTACTATTATCACTATTAGTATCCCTACTAGACACCATCTCCTCTATTCCACACCTCTTTGTTGGCCTATCCTCGTTTGTTCTCCCCTCTAACACAACATGATCTTCCGCACTACCACATGGTGTAGTTTCTTTTCTCTTCATATTGGACCCGACCCCTCATCCTGCATCCTTGGATAATTCATTTCCACCTATCTCTTCCTCTCTTCATCATATCTCAACTCTTCTTGCATACCTCTTGACTCTTTTTCTCAACATACTACAAAATTACAACATACTACATAATGTGCCCTTTCTCAAAACTTAGACATATAAAAAACACATGATTATATAACAAGAATTAAAATAAAAAATAGGCTCAAAGAAAGCTCAATACTTAGGACTCAATGATGCTCTTTTCATCAATATCTAACTAGCTAAATCAACCATTCAGTCAACCAACACTATTTCTAATATCACTGATTTCTTTTACATATTTCTTCATTGGGTAGCATTGTCTCTTTATGCTCTGCTCCGCTCATTTTCCTGAAAAAATTGCCTCGCATGGTTGTGGCATCTTCCAACGCTCCACATATATTTACTGTATTAATGGAAATCTTAACTTCCTAGCCGACTCATCTTCTGGCATTCCCACATCATCGCATGCTACTAGTAGTAATCATTCGTGGAGATTTCCCGATGATTCCTTTCTTGATTCCGACGGACATCTTCTTGATTTACAGCGCAATTGAGAAAACTCGAATCGACATGCACTTGGTAGTCTTTAATCTTGGCGTGCAATTAAAAAAAATTGGTCCAACATGCACTCTATGTCATTTCTTGTGCATTTACTTAGGTGTGAAAAAAAAATAGGGAATGAGAACGCACAACTTCGTTTGTGCGTGCGTGCAAACTGAACCCAAAACTTTGAGTTCCAACACTCCATCCATATGTATTTATTGAGACTATATTTCTTATGAAGCCGAATGTGAGGATATATGTTAGTTCTTATGTAACAATATAGGTCTCCAACCCCTATATGGGAGGACTTCTTGTTCCATGTTGACCACAAAAAACATCCTTCTCCTAGATATAACAAACTCCTTAATAAAAAATCAATTCCTTGAATTAGAGATAGCCTCTCCATTATAATTAACGAACCACAATCTTAATAATATGATGAAGAATATCACATATTGAGAGCATAAGATAAGTAGGACTTAATTACTCCAACACCCTCCCTTAATGACTACTTTTATTAATATCTATTAGGTATGGCCTTCGTCATCATCCCTTAACCATTTAGAAATATTCTAGGATACTAAATCCATCAAGCTATATCTTAACGCTTGTAAATGTGTATCTCTGGAGTTGAATTGCCAAGTTCCCTCCCTAAAATCCCAAATAACAGTTCTCCTAAATTCAATTACTGGACATCAAATCACACACCTGTCGAGTAACTTCATTAGCATGCCACTCATATGTATGCAATCCAGATTGAGCTTTTACCTGCACTTGATCCCTGCTAGCTTTGAAAATACAATTGCATTAGACCAAGAAATCAATTCATTGTTTAATTACAAAGACTAACAATTGGTCATCCTATGGACATACTTCAATCTAACAAGACACCTAGGTACCCAACCATAATGCTAACTAATGATCTAGAAAAAGATTCTAGATACATAATGTATTGGAGTTAATCTTACACTATAAACTCATAACCTCTTTTTAATTTCAGAGATTGATAATCATTTAATTCATTTACTAATATAAATGCCCAGTTTAAAAATGCATCCATTTACCCAATAAAAAAAGGTTTTAATATAAAAGAAGCCCACACATATATAATATAAAAGAAGCCCACACATATATGAAATCTCCAAATTCAACAGATACCCACAAGTAGCAATGTCATCTTCCTTTCTTTACCTGCATATCTGTTTCACCTTATCAATAATGATTTTAAGTCACATACTCAATTCGGTCACTCCAGTAAATATATATTTTCCACTGTGTATATTTTCTGGTGGATTCTTTGAACCAAGAATTATTACAACAATTTCATTATTGCATATTATGACTCTCTGTAGTATCCTAACCTAGTGTTGCAAGCATCTCCTCCTGATTACATCAACATGCTTTCATATATGCATGCCATTGGCTTCCTCCCTCCACATGATGATTGTTCCTTCTACATGGATTCAATCAAACCTTCATGTGGCTCATATTCAATTCCCTCTCAATGATTCGTTCTCAACAATGCACAATGACTACATCTCTTTTAATCTTGAAGTTGCATCTTCTCCTCTCTCATAGGACACCGAGCACATGTTTACACAACTTCGCTGATTTCCATAGTGACAGGGTGGTTCCAAGTTATTATGACAACTCCTTCCTACAGCACGCGACCTCCTTTCCAACAATGGCTCTATGAAAACACACGTACAATCACACAGTATCAATTTCTACTTGGAAATAATGGAGTAAGCGGAAATTGTAAGCACCAGTTATAAGCTTCAGTTGTGAGAGTCAGTTGCAGGCGTGTTAAGAGTCAGTTCTTAGTTAAGAGTCTAGTTGTCTTTGGTTTGCATGTAACCAACTCGGTCGAGTCTTTTCCTATATAAGGATGTAATCCGTCTTCATTGAATAATACAGAAGTGAGCATAGCCTCACCGGGTTGTTTGTTTCATATATTTTATCTTGGTATCAGAGCCACGGGAGTGAAATGCGATTTTCACAGTCTATAGCAAGGTGAGGTGCGAAAACCCTTGTGTCTACATGGGTCGCGTGGATAGCATAAGGAACATTTTTTTTTCAGCGTGGGTTCAATGTGAGCTTGAATTGCAAATTTGGAAGCTGGACCATCAACAATTTGCATGAGTTTGAAGTGCGGAAATTTATATTTGCGCAGGCCGTGAGAAAATCTGAGTTGAGTCTGTCAGAAGCGTGAGCTTCAAGTTTGGAAATCCAATATTATATGATTGGATCTATCAAAGCGTACGGAGAGCCCATCCTAATCAGATCTGGTGCGTGGGTTCTTAAGGGAGGCCGCGTGAGAATCGTATCATCCTCAAAGCAAAACTAGTGTTAAGGTTTGTGTGAGTTTTTTGTATTGAAAAAGATTGCCACACTTTCTCTTATGCATGTCAATAGTGGAGGGGTTAAATTTTACAAAACTTGAGGGAGTTATAATTTTTTTATATTAAAGTGGAGTTTTGCATAGTTATAGTTTGAAGTTTCTTATTAAAAAAGGTGGATACTTTTTATTAAGTGAAGAGTGAGTTGTTCATTTTTTTTTTAAGAGGATGCATGTGTAAAGTTTAAAATTAATGTGGGATATTAAAGTTTAAAAAAAAACAAAAGGAGGATATTTTGGATATTAAGGTGCATGCAGGATTTAAAAGTTGATATATGCATGTGAGGTGGTGTTATGATTTAAAGGTGGATGCATGCATGATTTAAGATGAGAATAGAGATAGAGTTGGATCAGTGGATCCAAAGGCAGAGCGACGGACTGCTCAGCACAAGAGACAACTCGAGAGAAAGTTGCATATCCTTGGTGATTTACTTGCAGAGAATATCTTGCAGCGATGGTGAATCCGCTGGTAGAGACCTACCTCAACGAAGCCAACAAGTTAGATGGCTCGAACTTCATTAATTGGAAATTCAAGATGCAGACGCTCATGGAGGGCTATGGTGTCTGGAACATTGCGAAGGGAATTGAACTGAAACCTGATGCAACTGCAAGTGCAATAGCAACACAGATCAAAGATTGGGAGAAGCGTGAAAACAAGGAAAAGGTATTGTTGCGCATATCTGTTAAAGATAGCATAATTCCACATATTAGAGAAGCTACAACTTCTACTACAACATGGACAACACTTAAAGCATTGTATGAAACTAGCAACACAAATCACATTTTGTTCCTGAAAACTAAATTGCTAGGCATTAAGATGGATCGAAATGAATATGTTAGTTCATTTTTGGGTCATATTAAAGAGGTGAAAGACAAGCTAGTAAATATAGGAGAAACTGTTTCCAACACTGATCTGGTCACTATTGCCTTAAACGGTATGCTAGAAGATTATCATATGTTCATAACAGGTCTCGCAACAAGGGAGAAACCTCCTACGTTTGAATAACTGACAGGTATTTTGCTGCAAGAGGAAGAGAGGCGCGGGAATCTAAAGCCTTCGAGTAAATATTTGGCACTGTGGTCAAATAATAGATATGTGACAGGGAGATCAGGAGTAAGAGGCAGAGGAGGCAGTTCATGGCAGAGAGGTGGTTCATGGCAGAGAGGCAGTTCATCACAGAGAAGACAATCTCCAAATCAAGGTATGCAATCTAACAGGAATGAGTCTAAGAGTTGTTTTTATTGTGGTCGACCTAGACATATGGTTAAAGACTGTCATAAGAAGAAAAGTGATGAGGCTAGGAATAAACCTAGAACACATTCAGGTCATTATGCAGAAAAATCTTCAAATCAAGATCTCAGATTATTTATTGCTAGTGATGATATTGATGAACCCCTGATTTTGACTCATGGGATCTTAGGATGTTTGTGTCTAACGTTGCTTTATCTGCTGAAACGGATGATTTTGATGCCTGGTTTGTGGATTTTGGAGCATTAGTACATATGACTTGTAATAAAAATTGGTATGCTAATTTTAAAGAAACACAGAATGGTACCAGCATATATCTTGGAGATGACCGCGCTCATCAGATCAATGGATATGGAGACATTCCTATGACATTTCTGAATGGTATTGTTCATCACATTCATAATGTTGTGTATGTGCCAGGAATAAAGAAAAAATTGATCTCTGTGTCCACCATTACAGATCAGAACTTGAAGGTTGAATTCTTCAAGAATTATTGCGTAGTGAAGGATCTGCTGGACCACTTCCAAACTATTGCAATGGGAGTTAGAGCAGGAGGTCTATACAAACTTGATGTTACCAGCAAAGAACATCATGCACTGACTTCTGCAACTATGCCAACATAGATTCTTTGGCATCAAAGGTATGGACACATCAATCATCCGTATTTATTGTTATTACAAAAAAAGAATATGGTTGAAGGACTTCCCATGTTAAAGAATGAGAAGGTTGCTTGTGATGGATGTGCATTAGGAAAGATGCAAAGAGATGAATTCCCCTCTAATCCTGATAAGAAAAAGAGAGATGTGTTAGATCTTGTGCATACTGATGTTTGTGGGCCTATGTAGACTAGGTCTTTAGGAGGTGCATTTTACTTTCTGTTATTTATTGATGATTGCACAAGATACACATGGGTTTACTTCCTTAGATGAAAAAGTGATGTTTTCGAGTACTTTAAGGAATTCAGAACCATGGTGGAAAAGCAGACAGGAAAATCCATCAAAATCCTTCGTTCAGATCAAGGGGGAGAGTATAAATCAGGGGACTTCAACAAATATTGCAAAGATAATGGAATAGTACAGCAGTTTATAGTACCACACACTCCACAACAAAACGAAGTCATTGAAAGGAAAAACAGAACTCTGGTAGAGTGTGCACGCAGTATGATGAAAGGTAAGAATCTCTCAAATGCATTTTGGGCTGAAGCCATAAATACTACAATTTATTTAAAGAATAGAAGTCCAACAAGGTGTCTTGATAATGTTACTCCTTTCGAAGCCTTGAATGGTTCCAAACCTGTAGTTCACAATTTGAAAGTATTTGGGTGTAAGGATTTTGCTCATATTCCAAAGGAGAATAGGAGGAAATTGGATGCTAAAGCCATTAAATGTATTTTCATTGGGTATTGTTTTGAATTTAAAGAATACAAACTGTTTGATCCTGCTTCTCACAAAGTATTTGCAAGTAGAGATGTACTTTTCCATGAGTAGGAAGTAGAAAATCATGACGACAACAATCATGAGGAATGGTAGAGACTTCCTGATGAAGGAGTTAAAGAAGAGTAGTAGCAGCAATAGCATCCCACACAGAAACAGCCATCCCTGCAGTGACAACAGTAGAAGCAACAAGAAGGACTCAGTGATATGGACAATTCAAGCAGTCACAGTTCACCTAGAGGTGAAGACAGATCTTCACAAAGTGGGGAGGAAGATAATCAGTTGAGAAGATCTTCAAGACAGATTCGTCTTCCTGAGAGGTATAAATACTATGCCCTAATGAGTAGCATTTAAAATGTCATTGAACCCATGAGTTTTGATGAAGCTAATGAACATGATAAATGGAGAAATGCAATGGAGGAAGAATATGAATCTATAATGAAAAACAATACTTGGGAATTGACCGAATTGCCTAAACATAAGAAGCACATTGGATGCAAATGGATATACAAACCCAAGTTTAAATCAGATGGTAGTATAGATAAGTATAAGGCTAGACTAGTGGCAAAGGGGTATTAACAAACAGAAGGTATTGATTATGTTGAAACATTTGCACTAGTAGCTAAATTGAATACCGTCAGAATGTTAATTGCTTTAGCTACAAGGTATCATTGGAAGCTGCATCAGTTAGATGTTAAATTTGCATTTTTGAATGGTGAGTTAAAGGAAGAGGTTTACCTTACTCAACCTGAAGGGTTTTTTGAAAAGGGGCAAGAACACTTAGTATGTAAGTTAAAGAAAGCATTGTATGGACTAAAATAGGCACCTAGGTCATGGTATGAAAAGATAGACTCTCTTTTTTTTCAATAGGGTTTTATGAGGAGCAAAAGTGATCCAAATCTATATACCAAATTTGATGAACAGGGGTATATAGTATTGATTTCATTATATGTTGATGATTTAATAATTACAGGAAATGCAA
>JASDQU011377343.1:22164-36465 GCA_032191745.1 Picea mariana
ATATTGGCTCATTACCCCTTAATTGGGGCATATTATATTAGTAATGTTATTTTATTTATGTCGGCTTTAGGCCATTAGTTGTAATTATACCTCCTAGTCTCCTATATATACGAAGGAGACATTTTCATTTTGAATCATCTTGTACTTGAACATTTAAGTGGGGTAAAAGGAGGTTTCCCCCTCGAAGAGGCTTATTATCTGAAATTATCTCTTTTTCAAGGCATTGAGTACTTTTTATGAGGTTTTTCTATGCTATATCAATATTTGGTTCTTAACAAAATGTCCAGCCAATCCTCCACTATGTTTTCCCTTCAACAGGTTATCGCTCATTGAGCATTTTGGTATGCACAATTGATTGCCCTTTAACAAAAATCTCTCTTGAATCATATACTCTGTCCACTGGCTTCTATCTCTAATCACATGATTCACACATGCTTTGTATGCTTCCCTGAAATCTGGATCATCACTGTACATTTCCTCAAGGTGTTCAAACCCTAAGGTCTTTACCAATATTTTTTATGACAAAAGTAAAATTGTTACGAGGGAAAAACTCTCTATGGAAAAGGGTGAACCACAATAGACAGGTATGACTGCAGAAATCAACTCAATTCCATTGTATGCTATATAAACTAATGTGCAAGATAATAAAGAGGCCTACCTCGATCCAACGTTTGATGATGTTCCACCATTGAGCACTTCGACCCAAAGCTTTGCACCTGCAATAATTTCTCAACGAACAAGCAAAGCAAGTATATACTGATAATGTAAAGGGGTTAGCACATCGGATAGCATAATCCATTAAAAAACATTACAAACATGACCATGGATAATAATCATATATTTTCACGCTACCAATAGGACGAGAAAGGATTATTTCTATTAATAATTGATCAACAGAAGTGTCAACATTACAGACTTCCGTTTCAGCACAGTTCAAAACCAAGGAACCAAGTTCCTTCCAACTGGGTATCCACCACTTCAATCCTCCACCAAAGGAAATCTTGAAAGAGAGAGACAATGAGGTTATCTCAACAATAGGGAAAGATATTGGGGGCTGAACACTGTGTTCAGAATTGAGGGACAAAGGGATGCAAAATCAATATGAAGTAATTTCTTCGAGTAACTTTGCTCTCAAAGTTGAATGCTTTCTCCTCCTTTCCATAGCTTGAAATTGTGCTCTTATAGCCTTCACTATGCAACTGAAGGGCCAAGTCAGAACATTTTCAGTATGTCGAAGGCTAAGGATCATAGATATCTTGTCGTGACATGGAAACCCGACTCCATTTTTGTATTTTCTGGCACAAATCCCGGTGTACGTGGGTTGTAGTGGAACAACCTACATATATGCTTGTTGTATAGCTGATAGGGCACATATATGTGGAAAAATGTTTATTTTTAGCTCTAGATTTATCAAAAAGGGATGATAAGTCTGCATATGGAAATGAAAAAAGGCCCTATGTGCAAGATAGCAATGGTGAGGCAAATCTTGCTATAACAGATGCCCCCTAATGTGTGAGATCAGAGGAGTATCTGCGATGGCCGAAATACATTATAAATAACCCAGGAGTGGAGTGGTAGAGAACCAGCTGGATGAAATCGATTGCTCATTACATTCTGTATTGAATTTGCATACATGGCTGCCAAGAATACAATGTAGATCCATGGGGAAAATATACCAAATAAGTGTTCATGGCCATGAATAGGCAGATACAATTGCGGCTATATGCCAAAAGCTAGCATAGTCATGAACAAATCCCAGTGAAACCAGTCTCAAAATCAATATGAAGATATTTGTATACCATGGAGTACAATCTGATCTTGCACGATCACTAAAGTTGAACAAGTGCTGGTCCAATGAAAGGGAAGCAACAACTTAGGAAAGTTGCGGCCACATAGTGATGTCTTCAAATCTTCTACACTATCCGCCAAGGGTGGAAGTCTACATCATGTGAATAAAGGAGTTGAGGTCAAACATAATGAGACATCGTTTGATTACTGATCATTGAGGTATACCATTAACAAACGCGAGACAACCTACCAATAATAAAAGTAGGTATCAAGGCACCAAGTACATTCCTACAAGTGTGAATAAAGGAGTCAGTGTCGAACACTTAAGAAATCCATTGATCAAGAGACATTGATGTATTCCCATCTGTCAATGGCGAGAGAGTCTTCCACTAATGACTGCAAGCCTCAAGGTACTCATAAAAATGTAGGTCCCATATCCAGAATAGATGAGATGAAGTCAATGGAAAGAGACCCACTGAAAGGAGAGCATTAAGGCATATCTTATCAGTAAACACGAGGAACAAAGAAAGAGCTTCATGATTTGGTGGATATCGGATGAAGAACATGTTCATGAACCAACGACCCTATGCATATTTTGCATGTATCAAATGCAAGTGATACACAAAAAAATACACTCTGAATAGCATCCAATGACGAAAAATGTTGACAAAGGTGAGGAAACCATCAATAAGGCTAATGGCATCCAAGACACTGCACGAATCCCAAAGTGTGAATATATGTCTTGCCATCGAACACAAGGGAAACCACCCAGTCAATGACCAATGGTGAAATGCCGATTGTTGGGTTCAAGGTGACTTACTGATGATTCAAGTAGGGCCAAGGTGCGTGATAAGACCATAGTATCATGTGATTCTGAGACAAACTGAGGGTATGGTCAGCATGCAAAGTCAAGATTTTTGAGGAGTGGATGAAACAGGTTGTGAGACTTCCTTTGAACAAGAGCATGAGACATGTGGTGGACTCCAACAACATAGACTCAATGATGTAACTATTAGATGCATGAGGCATCAATAATGTTCTCTATAGGGACTAGAAGAGTAACCGGTCGATAGAGAAAACTATGTAACAAGATCAGCTTCCTAAGGCCATGCTAAAACCCAAAATTATAATGACACAAGGAATTAATAATTTTGTGCTATGTTCAAAGGTGACACGACTGCTGCCAATTATAATATACTACTCCCTTCCTGCCCGTTTTTTTTTTTTTTCATAACAAATGAATGCTATGATACAGAGGAGGAAACGGGTGTCCCAAGTAAGAAAAACTAGTTCCAGCAATGGAACGCACCTATTCTTAATGCAAGGAAATGCATGCAGGAGATGAACACTCGAGGTGATGTTTCCTCTAGGGGATAGGGTGTCAAATTGCGAAGGATATAAACACGGCTCTGCTTGGTTGAGGATGCAAAACTACTTAGGCAACGATTTATAACGCAAAGCAAGGACCAGCTAAAGGCTCAATACTGCAAGCGAGGGCATGAGATGCAATCACAACTTAACACCAAAAAGTATCCTTTTTTATGTCTTGTAGTCTACTTGGTGTGAAAAATGGGTAAACTTGTGCCAAATAGGCGTCTTTTCAAATCCAATTTACGAGTGTGAAAAAGACAAGTTCACTTGGTAATCTTTTCCATTTTTGATAACGAGTCAGAAAAGATCTTAACTAAGGCTCATGACCTTTCAAATCTAGTTTAACGAGTGTGAAAGGGACAAATCACTCGAGAATCTTTTCAGTTTTTAGACGAGTTAGAAAAGAGCTTAACTAAGACTCGTTTTTGGGAGTCCGCAGGGAATAAGGCCGCATGTGCGTGAATGAGAAATAAGGCTCATTATAAATTCATGTATCAAGTTATAATGGACTCCCGGTCCTAAGGAAAAACTTGGTATGGGCACCAAATGGAAAAGGGGATCTAACTAGGGCACCCATGTTTGGTAAGTCTCTACCATTTATTAGCGACACTACTTATAATAGATGGAAGGTTTTGTGTCGCAACAAATGGGTTCGTACCTAAGGCATAAAAAAGGCAGTAGTCGAAGGATAATGTGAAAATGCATGATGGAGTGGATACCTATGCTATATGCTAGGTTATGAAAATACCTGGCCGAGGTGACGAACGACCAATCATGACATTGAAATCCGCAAGAAAACTGAGTCAAAACTACAACAAAACAGCTCAAAACCATATTTGAATTAGTCCATTAGGTTAAAAAATAGCATGAAACTATATAAAGTGGGTAAAAATAGATTATAAATAGTAATAAAATAAAAAATTATTGTATCATTTTGATTTTTACCCAAATAGTGCAATTTGGACCGAAAATACCTCCAAGATTCAAATGGCGATTGCGGGAGCATCGAGAAACAAAATCATGAACCGTCTGGATCAGGTAATTCTTCATCTCATCCTCTTCAAATTTAGTGGATTACATTTTTGAATTAGGTTCCAATTTTTTAGTTTTTGAGGGCGTAAATTAGGATTTCTGGTGTACGCGGGTCTCCTTTGTTAAGGTCACATGTACGACGAGGTATATGCCCCTGTTTGAACCACAGGGAGTGTGTATCAAGCCCTACACGCAACTGTGTGCAAAGAAGGCTGCGTATAGGTACGAAAATGGCCAAAAAAAGGGTGTTTAACTCAAAAAATTTGATTTGTTTTTGCAGGATGGTCCTGAAATGGAGAGAGCGAGAGCATGAGGAGTTGGATGCAACTGTTGAACGAGATCTGGTGGCTCAAGCAGCTCTAAAAATATGTGGTTTGTACAAATTGTGGGCTCTCAAAGGAATGAGGGCCCAAGTGAGGTTATTGGAGATGTTGGTGGGTTACTGGGACCCTTATAGCGAAAGATTTATCCTTGATGGACAACCATTGAGGATTGAAGTAGAGGACATCTACTTCTTGACTGGTCTATCATGCCAAGGGGAGGTTGTGAACCTCAAGTCACATGGAGAAAGGAGTGGGATGAAGATAGAAGAGTATATCGTTGCCCACTATATAGCAAGGAATCTTAAGGTGGGAAGTCAAGTCCCCATCTGGAAAATAAGTAATCTCAGTTTGAAGATCATAGTGCTTGTGCTTACCAGGATCATAGGTTCAGGCTCGTTGCATCAAGCATAGAGGTCACTGATGTTTTACCCAGTAGAGTGTGCTAGACCCACTGTCTATGACTAGTGTACCTCACTGTTGACCAATATGAAAGGTTAGTTGATAGAGTGCAAACAAGGGAGTAAGCGAAACTTCGGGTTTGCCTCTATTCTTTGCAGCTTCTTTTTCGAGCGGGTTCCAGGTTTGGGACCTAGAGTGGAGGTTCTTCCTAGAGGACTATGCGATCCATCCATGGTATGGTGGATCGAGGTCATGAGACGACAGAGGGGAGGTAGGGTGACCACACCCTACAACGATGATTTTTTCCTCTGGTGGTGGAGGCAGATCATTGCGCTCGACAACTATCACTATGAGGGGATTGATTTTTGAGGAGATATTGATATGCCACTTCCACCAGGGGCTGCCTACGGTGATATAGGTAATTTTTTTATTTTAAATATTTAATTTGTTTGTATTTTTGTATTTAAGGAACAAAAATATTTTTGGGATGGTGTTTGAGTATTAACTAGACACTTTTGTAATCACAGATGTGGGTCCGCGACGACCAGAGGGATTCCTATGACATAGATGGAGGAACTGGGGAGATGAGGCGGTGGGAGGAGAAGCGAAGAGAGTCCTACAAAATGTATAGGGAAACTTGTCTCGTTTGACACATAGGATTCCTATGGTTCAGGTAGAGGATCTACCTAAAGCCATGCAACGATAGGTGGTTGGTGTACCTAGAGCATGGGTACAACTCTTCCGGTGTCTCACAAACACCATGGTTTGATACCATGACACACATCCGATGCCACAGGTGTAGATGTCGTGGGATATGTATACTGTTGTATATGTGTATTGAGGGTTTTAGCCCCAATTTTGTAATATAAACACCATATTTTGAAATATATAAAAAAGGATCTTCGGATTTACTTATATCTTACAATGTGTACATTGATTTAATGGTTTTCTTTTCTTTATTAATGTGACAAATGCCAATCTAAAACGTAGTTATCATAGGCATCAGATACATGATTAGAACTCCTAGGAATGTGATAATATGTAATAAAATCAAATTGTCATTCTAAAATATGTACCCATAAGAATCGATGGAGTAAAGTAGGATCACGCATGCGGTAACGACTGTTCAACTGACATACTACTAACTGGGAATCCAAGTGAACTTATAAAGAATGAATGCCATGTGAGATAGCATCGCACAAAAGTTCTATGATGACGCTATATTCGACCACATTATTCGTGGGTGGCCCTAGGCATGTGCCACCTGAAGACACCAGCAGACCCTCAGGTGAGTAAATGACGCAAGCGACAGAAGCCAAGTTCCATGTATGATGACTAGCTCTGTCTGCGAATGGTAGACTGAAGATTCTGTTGACATCTTCCAACAAAGGGAATACTCGATAAGAAAGCTAAAGACAAAAGAAAAGGAGAAAAGAGATGTATATACACTAAATTTACATTAGTATACAAAGAGTTCTGCCCAAGCCTAGGGCTCAAGCATAGTACCTTTTCAAGTAGAGCCCATTTCTGGGCTCGGCCAACTTATTCCCTTCATAATCTTCTAATTCATAGGCTTCTTTTTCTAGGAAACATCGCACGATGTAAGGACCGTGCCACATGGGTTTAAACTTGCCTGCCCCGAGCGATTTTTTGGCTTGATTAGACAAGAGTACCAAGTCACCCTCAACATACAACCGGGGACAAACAAACTTGTCATACTAAACCTTGACACGTTTCTTGTTTGCCTCGATAGTCGTAAAGGTGTCTCGACGCTACTCGTCAAGACTCTCTAGGTGCACAAGGTGTCACTCTAAATCTGAAGTGTCAAGTAGGAGATCGACTGCCAACTTGAGAGAAGGGATTTCACATTCAACAGGAAGGATCAACTCTACACTGTGCACTAACTGAAAAGGGAAAAAACTGGTGGCATTATTAACCAAGGTTCGGTATGCCCAAAGCCCAGGATATAGCATGACGTGCCAATTGGAATTACTCTGAATGACAGTTTTTTGCAAAATGGTCTTGAGAGACCTGTTGACAGCCTCTACTTGCCCATTTTCCTGGGGGTAATAAGGGGATGAATGACCATGTCTAAACCCCAGCTTAGATGCTAGTTCTATCATCATTTCATTGTGAAAGTGACTGCCATGATCAGTGACAATCTCACTCGGGATACCGAACCGGGTGATAATTTGGTGGAACATGAAGAAGGCTGTAGTATTCCCATTGGATTTTATGGTAGGCATGGCCTCGACCCTCTTAGTAAAGTAGTCGATGTCCATGATAATGTGTTGATACCCCCCGGCCAAAGTTGGGTTGCAATCGACGAAATCTACCCTCCACTTGGTGAAGGGACCAATGGTGATGACTGGGTGACGGGGGGCTGGATGCGAGCGCATTTTTTGAGTGAACACTTGGCAGGGGTGACACTTCTTAACCGCTTCGATACAATATTTAAAGATAGTGGGCCAAAAATAATCGGCCCGCAGGATTTTTTGGGTTGTTGCAAGCCCAAATAGGTGACCACCACAAGCCCCTTTGTGGCAATCATTTAGAACTAACTCATCTTCCTCTTGATTTAAGAAATGACGCAAGATATTATCTACTTCTTGGTGATACAAAGTTTCACTGACGATGGTATACTTTTTGTCTTGGTATCTAACACATTGTCAATCATCTTGCGAGAGATGCTGAGAGAGCTTCAAGGTTTGAAGATATAAAACAATGTCTCCAAACAAAGGATCGAACGATGAGACAAGGAAAATGTGTTCATCTACGAACAAATCAACATGGATAACATCCTCGTCTAATCATGGAAAATCAGATATTAACTCTACAAAAACTAGTGATTTCTTGGACTTGGCCGAAGCAAAGTCGAGATTAAATTCTTGTAAGATGAAAATCCATTTATTATATTTTCCCCTGATGATACATCTAGTAAGGGCGTATTGAAATGGATTGACATCAGAAACCACCATAGTCTTGCAAAGTAATATATAGTGACATAAGCATTGGACTACGTGAACGGAAACCAAAGCTAGCTTTTCAACGTGAGAGTAATTAAGCTCAAAACCAACTAAATTTCGACTGAGATAGTAGATGACGTGCTCATGGAGCTCATCGTCCTCCTGAACTAGAACCATACCAATCATCTCTATAGACATGACAATATACAATAGGTAATCTCTACTTTAATTAAGAGATTTCGGTAGAGGGGTTGATACCAAGGATTTCTTCAAAGCGTTGAAAGACTCCTGGGCTCACTCATCCCAGATAAAGGGGGTGTCCTTCTTCAAGAGGCACATGAAACCCTTAGCAATATTGGCATAATTCACTATGAACCGACGTAGAAAGTTAGATTTTACTTGTAAACCTTGAAGTTGTCTAATTGTGCACAGGGGAGGCAACTGAAGTATTGCCTCAACCTTAAGAGGATCTACCATGATCCCGGTCTCGGAAAATAAAAACCCTAAGAGACAAACAGACTTAATGTAAAAGATGCATTTATGAGGGTTTAATCAGATTCTATAGTAACGACATATTTCAAAAACTAGCCGAAGGTGTATAACATGATCCACTCTCTTGCGAGAGTGAGAAGCAATATCATCTAGGTTGGCTTCGACTATGTGCTTGAGATCATGAAAAGCGAAAGTCATGGCACGTTGGAAGGTTGCTCCAACGTTTTTAAGGCCAAAAGGCATTTTTAGGTATGCAAAAGTACCCCAAGGACATATAAATGTCGTCTTGTGTTGGTCCTCAGGTTTGATCTAGATTTGGTTATAGCCCAAAAATTCGTCCATAAAAGAAAATATTTCTCTTCCCGCACACTCATCGAGAATCTAAATAATGAAAGGCGTGGGGAAATTATCTTTAGGACAAGCCTTGTTCAGGTCGCGAAAGTCCATACACACACGGATGGTTCCTTGCTTTTTATTTATGGGAACTGCATTGGATACCCATTCGGTCAAGGGAACCGGGTATATGAAGCTGACGTTAAGCAGCTTCTTCACCTCTGCCTTAATACAGGGGCCTTCCTAGGATTCATAGCTCTAAGACCTTGTTGAACCGGTTTAGCATCTGGGTAAGTTCTAATCTCATTTTCAACAATCCGAGGCTCGATCCCTGGCATCTCTTCGTATGACCAAGCAAATACATCTTGAAATTATTTGAAGAGATTGGTGTAGATCATAATTTCTTCTGGCAAACAATATGCACCTATATTTACATTCTCAATCTTGCCAGGGTTACAAGAGATATCGATCAAGACGGTAGGAGAAATACTCGTCATATTTCCTTCGGCATAAATGTCGTGTGTATCAAGTGGAACTATGACCTGATTGACTATCTCACTCAAGGTTGACTGAAAGTCATCTTGCTCGATTCTTTCAAGACTTGGGAGAAAATAGGATGGATGATGCATGTCATCCCAAGGTCTCTTGGAACCATTCATGGCTTTGAGGATGGATTCATCCAAAGGAAAAGTCTCATCTAGGAAATCATGTGAACAAGATAACTAGGTGTCCCATACAAGCCTAAGAACTAGATCCTCCTCGTCCATCTGCAAGGTAACAGGATCAGGATCGGTGGAAGAGTCAAGAATAGATTGATACACAATCTCCACTACCGATAGTGGCATAGCCATGCCAACATGCAACTGTCCTTCACACGAAAAAGTCGGATGAGGTACGGTCCATGAATCACTAAAATAGGAAGTGTGGAAAGGAATGGAGCTCACTGCAGAAGCGGGTCTACTAGACATGGTGTAAATGTGGTGAATAGGTTCCAAGAAGTCGAAAGTACCCATGAGGGAAGAATACATTCCGACATTGATATTGTCAGTTTCCAGCTGAGAATTGTCGATCACGGGGATCAACGGTCCAACAGATGCATTAGGACTAGAGTACGCAAAGGATAACTAGCCGATAGTCACGATCTCCCCTTAATGAGGAAAACAAAGTACATGGAAGACGGATGATACGATGATGACCATAACATAGGTCCAATTGTGACCTAGTAATAATTTATAATTGAGAGGTGCATCAACTACCTCTACCTCAACCTCTATTGTCTTCCCACCAAACTGGATCGGAAAGGTGGGAAGAATACCATGAGGGAGGAAGGAATGACCGTCGAATTCAGTCAACAAGTTTGATGACTTGGAAAGGAACAAACCAGGGACATCACGCAGGTGGCAGCACCTTCATCAATGACTTCTTGTTTTATAGTATACTTGGAATACTCCACGTGTATTTGGAAACCCACATGGTAGGGTAAGCGAGGCTTCACATCCATGACATCAAACTTGATAATTTTTTATCCACTAGGTTCTAGAGATCCTAAGGTAGAGAGTAAGGCATTCCTCTTTGATGGACACATATGGAGTACCTCCAAAGATGACATCGCGCAAGGGGTTTGGCCTAGATCCTCAACAATAGAGTAGTTCTGTGTGGCTCTAGCATTTGGGTTATGGGTAGAGCGTTTAAGTACTCCTTTCAAGATACGAGGTGGTGGCTCTGGTTTCTCAATCTATAAGTTCATCTTGAGAGGGGGAGGATGAGATTCTAGAATGGTACTAGCTTTTGAAGAGCTATAATCTCGAGAGCAGGTGGCTATATCTATTTTCGCATCAACCATATTGATACAAACACGCTCGCCATCTTGCGATGATGGGTTTTGACTTCCACCAGATGCATTTCGGGTGTTCGAAGAGCTCGAGGCTAAGTGTTGGTTGTGTGAGAATGGATTCGTCAACACAACGGGCGGTAGATTTAAAATCCTCGCAGCCTCCACGAGTTTGGGGCATAAATGTGTAAGGTGGTCATCGGTACAAAGTTTACAAGGAAACTTCACCTTACATTTCTCTTTCTTTCTGTCTCCATCATTATCATTCTGTCTCCCATTATTGTCTTTGTCCTTAGGTTTATTATTATTCTTCCCACCCTTATGATTGTTTCAACCTTTCCTTTTATTCCCATCTGGTTGTTGGTCACCATTCAAGTTCTTCAACGATTGCATGGAATGTACATCCGCCGATTGGGTGGGTTTGGAGGATGCAGATGAAGCTAATCCTCTGGAAGACTTCATTGCTGAGTCTGTGGACTTTACATTGGTGGACCCTACAATTACATTGGCATGAGGTTCAGGGTTCGGTCTAGAATTGTGATTTGGCCATAGTGCATCTGGAAGAAGGTGATATAACATCCCAGACTGAGTGTATATCAAATCGAGTTGCTGGGCTCTAAAGATAGTTTCTTCCTCATTGAATACCCCTGAAGTAGCAATGTCCTTCAAGATAGGAGGGTGAAAAGACTTTAGGAACCATTCTAGAAGAAAGGTCAGGGGTATAGGATTCTGAATCAACCGCTTCCATCTATGCCATTCCTAGATATGGTTCGATATGTGAGTGTCGGTACTCTGGCGTAGAGTCGACAAAAGTTCAAGACCAACATCGCAACAAATGGGCAATTGAAAGTGGTTGAGAAAGGCTAGCACCAACTAATGGAATGACCTGTATGTCCCCCTTGGTAGCTCAATATACCATTGCGACGCAACTCCAATGAGGGTGCATTGAAACAATCGTAATCTAATAGAATCATGGTTCAGAGAATTCAATGAGCACCAAAGGTGAAAAGTAGTGACGTGATCACCAAGGTCCTCTCCATTCTTACCTTCAAACTTTGGAATATATGACGAAAGTTTGGTAGGGACAGGGGGCCATGTGGGATCATGACTCATCAGTTCGTTCATTAAATTAGACAATTATGACAGATTAAGCGCGGCCAGAAAAGGGAGACGAGGTTGTGACATCTGGCCCCACCCTCCCGCAAAAGATTGTGCATTAGGAACTGAATTCCATCCAGGATTGTAGTAAGGACCAAAACCTTTTCTGAAATTATAAGGACCTCCTCCAGGCTGATTCGTATAAGATGGGTTGGGCATCATTCCAGCAAGAATTTTCTGATAAGGATTATGAAAATTGCCCCCGACCAGATTAGATCCGAGTTGAGGGATTTTAAAATTGCCCCCAACCGGATTAGATCCCAGTTGGGGGTTTCCCAAAGTGTAATATTGACCTCCTCTAGGTGGGAATCCATAGGATTTAAGTGGATTCGTCATGCCAAAAGTATTGGTCGGAATCGACACCGAGGAGATAGGGATGTAAGGTGGAACTTGTCTGCCAGCTGGGTTGTTCCATCCAACTATAGAAGGATTATACCTGGGGTTAAGAAAAGGGACACTTCCTAAATTAGTATTCGTTTGGGGGATATGAGAACCACCAAATGGAAAAGGAGTGTAAGGATGTGTAGTGCCCCCAAGTCCAAGGCTAGTGTTGGGGCCAGCAGCTGGGATGGCAGTTGAAAAGTGTGACGTGAATTTAGGCATACCATAATAAAATGGACTAGAAGCCATACAGATGGAATGAACATTGTAACCCGACGAGTGACCAAAACCCCCAAAAGGGTTCGAGGCAAGAGATGAAGCATTAACTACAGGCCAAGCCATAGTACTAGTATAAGCCTCTAGTACTGCAACTGTAACGGTTCCAAGAGTCGAAGGGGTTCAATTAACTATAGTGGGTATGGGAGTCGAATAACTCCTAGTGTTATGAAGACTAGACTCAATACTCATCCTTGTGGAACCACAAGCCTGAAAGGTGGATGTGTGTGTACCACTTCTACAAACTCTATGCCTTTAAGAAGGCAAGAACCTGAAATCCGGTGGTAACTGTAGCAACCGACGGGACCAGCGGGGAAGCTAGTCTGACTCCACGATGACTTATGACTCTACAAAATACAAATATATCCTAAGGCCAACTAGTAGTCAAAGAGCATACCAAAAAGTCAAATGGCCAATATTCATGCAAATGGGCTAAAGTGGCTGAGTGGCCTCCCTCACTAAAGAAGGTATGCCTCGTCCAAGAGGGACTTGAGACTCCCTGCTAAAGTTTGGAGGTAACATAATCAGTTTGTTTTTTAAGCCCTCTTGGGCTTAGCAACTAGTTGGTCAAATCCCCCAGAGAGGTAATCCTCCATAAAGGCTGTGTGTTTTCCAACCCCTATCTGACCCAGGGTACAAGAAGAATAACCCCTCCATGTAACCTATGAGATACCTAAGTCAAGCAACTAATAAACCACTATATAACCGATGCACAGGCGAGCAGTCATAAGTCCGGATCACCGTATGGTTAGGGTATCAAAGCCCGAAACCTTGAAAGCACTGCCTTTCATAGAGGTATGGGTACTAGCAAGATCCCCAAATATGAATAAATCCGTAGAAATATCTCTGACGCTAGGCGAGTATCCAGGTGTTATCCCTTCAACTAACTTCGTGTGACCTCATGATTAACTCCGGTGTGAGTGGAGCCTCCTGATATTACCAATTATACATTGGACTTCTCAACTCCCTGTCTTAGAAACATATGTTGATTTAATTGCCTTGGAGAAGTTTACTCACAAAATCTTATTCCAAGGCACTAAATTCTAGACTAGTTTGTGCACCCTAAAAATAAAATTGTGACTAATCAATTTTAGTTTAAAGCATAAAGTTTATTGGCCGTGATTACTCAAAAGAGTATGGAAGTGAAACTCATGATGTTATGACTCTACAAAAGATAAATATGAATATAATGTAAAGCCTACCTTTAACTTTTCAATGAATTATATGCTAATAAAAATATTGCAATTTTCAATTTCAACTCAGCAATTCAGAAGTAAAATGCAATATTTCGCTAAATGTACTAAGATAATGATAAAGGTTCAAAGAAAAAAATGTTAACCAATGCAAAATGCCTATTTTTTTGTATTTTCAATATATCAGAAAGAAAATGCATGGACTGA
The DNA here is from genome assembly GCA_032191745.1 of Picea mariana. Taxonomy (NCBI): domain Eukaryota; kingdom Viridiplantae; phylum Streptophyta; class Pinopsida; order Pinales; family Pinaceae; genus Picea; species Picea mariana. The sequence goes on from JASDQU011377343.1 coordinate 35,915, forward strand.
GAAGCAACCTGATATAAAAATTCTACTATGTATAAACAAAATAACTCAAGCAAAATACCAAGCAGCCAAGCAAACAGCTTGGGGTTCAAGGACAAATCAAAAATGAAAAAACAATGAGAAAGACTACACCCATAAATTCAACTCCTAACAGGCTTCCTGTCAACCCATAAAAGCTTAACATGCACTACAAAGACCTAAGAAGGCTCAACAAACATCAAAACTCACCCAACAGACACTAAACCAAGTAAACAAGCAAGGAAAAGTGGTATACGTGACTGTTCAGGAGAATAGTGCGTATATATGTAGCTTGTAGATAGGCAGAATGCATGTGTATGCGACTATCAAGGCAAAATGAGAGTACTGGCTTTAAAACAAGGCCATGCAAGGGAAAAATGGCTGAAAACTCAGACTCAGAGTGAACAAAATCTGTCAAGCGGTGATATGACAAGAAACACAAAGGAAAAAGAGCAATGCAAGAAGAAAAAGGACTTCAACCCTTAGAAGGAAGATCTCTCCCCAGTGGATTCACCATTTCTGTTATGAGGGAAAAA
>JASDQU011377344.1:0-16547 GCA_032191745.1 Picea mariana
CCAAATAATTGATATCAAATTCTGAAACTCATAAACAAAATACTATATACTGTCCACGATCCAATGAAACCAATCCCACTCAATTTGGATACTCTAGCAAGAAGTTATGATTGTTTTACCTGGAACACCTTCTTGAGACTAGTCAATAGGACTAGTCAGATACCCTATCTTACACAAGGTGTATCTACAAATTTAAGATGACCCAGATGCTGAAATTTTTACCACAGATACCTTACTAATTTATGTAAATGGCCTCCAGAGTTTAGGGTATGAAACATTACTGAAATTCTTTTATAGTGAAAATTCCTCAATGAGTCATTTCAGGATGATTCCAGAACCCTATCTTGTACAGGTTGTATCTCCGAAAGTATAAGGCCTCAGAAGCTGAATTTTGAACCCAACGTACTTTGATCTGTATACTAAATATCCTCCAAGAAGTTCCTTCTGAAACATTGTAGAAAAAAATTTATAGCAAAAATTCCACGGTGTCTCAGATGTAGCAGTGAAACCCCAAGACCTTGAGCTCTAATACCATATGTTAAGAACCAAACATCAATATAGCATAGAAAAACCTCAGGAAAAGTACTCAACGCCTTGAAAATAAGATAATTTCAGATAATAAGCCTCTTCGAAGGGGCAACCTCCTTTTATCCCACTTAAATGTTCAAGTACAAGATGATTCAAAATGAAAATGTCTCCTTGGTATATATAGGAGACTAGGAGGTATAATTACCACTAATGGCCTAAAGCCTACAAAAATAAAATAACATTACTAATCTAATATGCCCCAATTAAGGGGTAATGAGCCAATATTAGGGCTTAACATAAAAAGTGATAAACTATTGCCCATCAAACGTTTTCTTCAAATACTTTTACGAGCATGAAAAGAACAAGGTCGTTCAACAATATTTTCATGTTTAGAGAGTTTGAAAAGAGCTTAAAGGGAACTCCAGGAGGTTCATTTTTTGTATAACCTTTATGAGTCCGAAAAAGTGATAAAATTATACTTGGTTACATTCTCATGTATTTATGAGCACGAGAAAGAACAAAGACTAAGCTCGATATATTATTCTCATGTATTTATGAGCATGAGAACGAAAAAAGACTAAGCTTGGGATTGTTTTCATTTTTACGCAAGCTTTAAAACAAAATAAAACTGTACTTGGGGTAGATTTTATTTTTACACGAGCTTAAATCTAGCCAAAACTACACTTGAACCTGGTTTCATTTTTACACAAGCTCGAACAAGAGGAAACTATGCTTGAGGTTCCCAACGCATAACACAGGGATGGTTGGTACTGAGCCCCCAGCTTAAGAAGCTAGCGAATTAACTTCAGCATGAAGGTCACAGGCTGTAAGCATTGCCCCCCAAGCTTTGTTTCATCCAACTGCAAAGGAGAATGAAATGAAGCTTCAAATACTAGACGAAGGACTTGACTTAAACAAAGAGGGGGAAGTTGTTTCATTTTTTAATGACCTTGACACAGGAGAAGAACTATGTTCATGAATCTAGGTTCAATCCCTAGACGTCTGTTTCATTTTTTAACGAGATTGACATAGAAACAAGAACTATGCTTGTAACCTCTGTTTCATTTTTTAACGAGGTTGCTACATAGATGAAAAAACTATCCTCACAACTGGTTTCATTTTTTAACGAGCTTGAAATCAAAAAACCATGCTCAAAGTTGGGTTCATTTTTTAATGAGCTTGAAATTAGAAAATCATGCTCAAAGTTGGTTTCATTTTTTAACGAGCTTGAAATCAAAAAATCATGCTCAAAGCTGGTTTCATTTTTTAACGATTTTGAAAGCAGAAAATCATGCTCAACTCTCTTCTTGATCATGGCTTCCAAGAGGACAATGCTTTGGAAGGACACCATGTCAAGGGACAAAACTTGGTCATGGATTCCAAGAGATCTTCACTCGATGGAAGAAACACACTCTAGAAGGAACACATGTCGAGGGTTGTGACAGGGGTAAGGAGATAAAACTCTAAAGACCCCATCGAAGAGATAACCATGTCAACTACTGGATCTAAGTCATCAGAAGCTGAAGTCATTGGAGACAATGCCACATAATTGACCTATGGAAAGGGTGACACCGACTATGTATACAAACCATTTAGGGAGTTCATTGAGTCAGAACCAATGAATGAAAGTTGATTAAAAGTCACTATTCTTCCATCGTGTGGGAAAGATATGACACGAAAAAGAGTGGACACAATAGATTTCATGGCATAGACATAATCTTTCCTAAGGAGAAAAGCGAAATCCAGGGGATTTTGGACTAGCATGACATCAATAAAGATAGTTTTCCCTCCCAAAGTCACAGGAAACTAAGGAAGGGTCCCTAAAGGTTGACTGGTTCTTCTATTATAAGCTAACAGATTCTGCGTAATCGACGCAAATTGAGGACAACCCAAATCTTGCCAAGCAATAGAGGACAAAATACTAACAGATGCACCTTCATCTATCAGTGTCTGAGGAACGTCCCGACCACAAACTTGAACTATAATATGGAAAGGAATGTGAGAGGGAAGGAGAGGTCCAGTTAGCACACCCCAATTGAAAAGGATGGACTCATTACTTGGAGGGGGTTCCACAGGAGGAAGAATTCCCCTCAACATGGTAGATTTTGTATCAACGAGAAAAATGTGGGCAACATCGAGTTTACTCTCTAGCGGGAGAGTAGGATTGACTGATAATGACATCAAATTGACCACTTGGGTGTCATTCTCAAAGGGGAGAATGGGGTCGATAGGTGGAAATAGATCGACCACTTGGGTTACTCTCTCTAATAGGAGAGTGGGATCGACTGAGGATGGGATCGAATCGAATTCTTTGTTTTTCACTCTCTAACGAGAGAGTGGGATCGACCAATGATGGGTTCGGGTCGACCACTTTGTCAATAGGATCAACTAAGGAAGTGACCATATTAACTACATGATCAACCAAACTAATCAATGAAGGGACCGGATTGATCATTCCATCAACTACAGGTGGGTCGAGAGTAAGCTTACATTAAGAAGCTGGAAGTTGCGGCTGTGAAACATGCATATCTTCCAGTAATTTTGAGGCTTCGTCCATACGAGGGAAAATGTGAGTTTGATGACTCCATCTGCATAACCTACAAGGAAACTTGACTCTAGTTTTCTTCTTCCCAAGGGTGTTTTGACTAGTTGACGGGAGGTCATCAGCATGTTGTTCAGAGGTTGACGACATGGGTTGGCAAGGATGTGTAGACCATACTTATATAACCTTGGATAGACCAGGGCAATCCTTAAGAATATGGATCCCCTTACAAATCCTGCAAGGGTACCTAGGTTTATGGGTTGTTTGGGTAATCTTGACATCATCAACAATCCCATCATGATTAACAATAACTGGTTTCTTTCCAACACGTCCGACAGTGGCTGGAATTTTAGATCCTTGTTTATTTTTCTTCTTCTTATTCTTCCTTTTCTTCTTCTTCTTCTTATCCACCGAGTTACTATCTTCAAAGCTTTCACTCGACGAAGAAGATGAAATGGAAGAAGACCTTGCAAGTGGATAAAGTGAAGAATATCTTACAGGTGAAGAAGGCGAAGAATCAACATGAGGTTGATGTTCTTGGGGGGAAGTGCTTATAACAGAAGCACTAGCTGCATTCAAAATTACCTGAGTGGAAAACAACCATACTGGTAATTCAATTGTGAGACCTGGAAGGCTCAAAGTAGCTATGTGAGGAGGACCAATGTTCCTGTAAGAAGAAAAAAAAAAGGTTCCCCTGGCACATGGGTTCCTTCATTGGTCATTCCGGGAAATGACACCATTAAATAAAGATCCAATCTAGAGTCCACTAGGTAAAACAAACAACACACGCTAAAAATATGGCAAGCCAACAACCAAACAAAAAATTCTCACAATGAGCACACTAGTTGGTGATGAAACCCAACATCGCAGAAACAAAATAAGAAGGGGCTGAGATAGAGCGGGTGGAAAAGTTACATTGACGACCGTCTTACCGGACTTACACCCTGGTGCAAGCTCCCACACATAATCATGGGTATACCCTCCAAGGAGCCCGAGTGATTTTGGCCAACGTCGATTCTAGGTACCGTGAAGACTTGCCCCTCCACAGTGACCCTGTGTAAATAACCTAAAGAGAAAGGCCACTAAGGTTACCAATTACTATAGTGATGCCTAGGGAAATAGTCGAAAGTCCAATCCACATGCAAAGGCAGGGTATCTAGCTCGAAATCAACTTGAAAGGCTTCCACTCATCATTATGGGTATACCTTTCAATAGACCCCCATAATACACGCAATCTCTACACCAAGACCAACAAAGCAAGGTGAGTAACTCTGCCAGTCTCAATGCAACCTCAGGTTTGACCCTTGTGTGAGAAGGGCTTCCCAAGACAAAATGTAATAAGTGGATTTCTCCGCTCCCTAACTCAAGATTCTATGTTTGTTTGTAGCTTTGGAAATTTATCTTTCACACCTATCCCAAAGCCCTACAACTAATCTAATGTCGGTTTGCTACCAGAAAATATAAAAATGTCTAAGTAATTTTTATAAGCACTTTATTTTTAATGTTGTTATTACTCAAGAGGAAAATGGCATGGACAATATGGTGTTTTGACCGACTCGAAAGTTATGCAAAGAGATGAAGATGAAATCCTTTCATTTCGATGAAAGCTATGCTACGATAAGGATAAAACATTTATCATTCCTAGATGCACAATGTCCCAAAATTTTTTAAACTCATTAATATCAATATTCTCAAGAAATGAGCAAAAGAGACTGTACAATGTCCCCAATCTAATATAAAGAAAGAAATTAAAACGTTTTGTCTCAAAGATAGCTAAAAACAATAGCAAATTGACATGAAACAAAGCAACCCAAACAATTTTCTCTTTTAACATGAACTATTCAATAGAAGAAAAAGAAGTTCTTTCACCAAACAATTCTAAAGAAAAAACAATGTTTTGTAACAGAAAGACACTCTAAGAAAGAGATCAAATATTTCAAAAGAAAACAAAGAAAAGATAGATAAAAGTAGTTTCAAATATATCAAGTAGACTGTAAACAGATCATAATCAAACCCAAAAATTCACCCCAAAACCAAATCCAAGATCTAGGCAAGGAAAAACCATAAAAACTCAATTTTTTCACAATTTCTGTAGGCTGTAGATTAACATAGTGCGGAAATCCCTGATTTCCGTAGGCCAGAGGACCAATACAGTGTGGAAATACCTAATTTATGAAGGCCAGAAGACCAATACAATGCGGAAACTCCGCACTGTCCCTCAAAGTACGGTGCGGAAATCACACAAAAAATGGAAAAAATAAAAAGTGTGAAGGTTTTCCAATGAATTTTAACATTCAGAGAGTCACGCTGGATCTCCAAGTGACTCGGAAAATAGAACCCAAGAAATCAAAGTAAGAAAGCAAGACAAACTAGGAAAAAAATCCGTTCCCTAGTGGAGTCGCCAATTTTGTTATCGGGCTAATTGTTAAGTGCGGACACAAATCAATCCCCCTAGCTTCACTACAAAACTAGAACAAAACAAGACAGTACACTACTCTTTCCTTAGCTTTCAATTATCAAATGAGAAATGGGTCTAGAACATACCTTTTAAATATTGAAGATTCAACTTCGCCAATGCAATCAAAGCTCCTTCACGAGGTTTATGAGAAATATTTGCAAATAAACACAAGCCAACGAATACAAGAATAACAGAGTATATTTGATATGAAACTATGTACGTGATCAAGGAATTATACAATATGGACAAATAACATTCATATAGGAAATAAAAGTATATCTGTATTAGAGAATGTTGAATAAAGATAGAACTAGATGCCATGATGCTGTCAGGTTCCTTCCAATAGTTCTTTGCTTCCCACACACTTCTTTCTCCAAGGATTTCGATACCATAGATATGATAGCTACTCACAATCTATATTGACAAAGCAAATCTCAAAGCCAACATACAAGCTCCAAAAACTCCAAGCTACAAAACTCCATAACAATCAAATCTAACTTTCTCCATGAGAGCTCCTCTCATTTTATAAGGTGAAGAGGATAAGATGAGGAGGTTAGGATGATCCCACTAAATCATGAAAGCGAGTAAGATCCAAACCATTAGGAGGCCACCTCACCATAGAAGCTTCTCCTTCTAGAAGAATCGAGAAGACTCTCATTTTTCCCACGTACGAAGGTCGTCGCACCCTAGTTATAGAGCAACCCGTGGAAACTCCGCAACCTAGCTATAGAGCAAGGTGCGTAAATCAGGCATTTTTGCACCTTGTGTATAGTGCAACCTATGGAAATCCTCCTTAATACGGTTTTTACAAATGAAAATACAACTTCTTCTCTTAGGGAAAGTTCTTCTCCCTTCTTTCTTCAGGAATTCAAGCCACTAACCCCTCTGAAGGCAACATATAGGTTTACATCATTAACGGTCACAAGGGTGACAAAAATAATGTGTAACAATGAAAAAGGGGGATATTTTTGGAAACATTGTTGTCATTGATGTCAAGTATAGGGGATACTACATATATCCAAGATAAATATTGCAAGATGGAGATTGTTGGAAATATTATTTTGGTATTTTTTATGCTTAGTTTGGATACACTATATTTGAAGGCATTTTTACCCTATATACCTATCTCAAATGGGAGCATAGGTTATATGGTTGGAAATAATATTTTGAAACATTTCCAGTGGTATATGGAATTTACTCTAACTTCCTAGGAATGAGGAGATATAAAAAAAATTGTCAGACAATCGAGCCATAAAATTTAGGTCGACTCAGCCAGTCTTTATAGGTCAGCCCTGAAAGTGAGGAAAATGTACTATAAATATAGGATATGTGTGTGCATTTGTAGAGTATCCAAGAAAGAGATCAAGTCTGAGGTGAGTATAAGAGATTTGAGGTGAACTAAAGGAGTTAGGGGGTCTTTTTTGGATCTAAAGGTGTGCAAGAGAAGTCAGAGCAGTTTTCTTGGGATGGTCTTGTTGGTTGTGGAGACTGATTATATTCCTGATTCAGAGGTTTGTTTCAGCCGTGCTTGGACCCCATTCCCTAACGGGGGAGGGTGGGGGGGCTTGCCCCCCCACAAGTGTCAATAGGGGGGTCCAAGGGGGGGCGACGATAATTTTTGTAGCCCCCCCCTAGCGGGGGATTTGGGGGAAGCGCCCCCAAAGAGAAATATTTGATCCAGGTGGATATCTATGGCCACCCACCTATTCCAATTGGCACAAAACAATCTTCTGGTAACTTACTATTTTTAGCAGGTTTTCGGTTCCTAAACTTTCGGGGCCATTTTGAGGGCCTAAATGAAGTTTTTTCGGGATCAAGCACCTCAATTATAGACAAAGGCTCTAATTGAGCCCCAAAATGAATCTCCTCAATGATACCTTTCCAACGAGCTATCGTGCACCCCAAATGGAGATCATATTCCAAAGTTACACCCCCGAGATGTTGATACACCAAACTACCCAAAACGGGGTCCACAAAACTATTGGCTTTTCATCTTCCGGGGTTAGGGTTTTGGATTTTCTTTATGTTAAAAAGGGATTTAGAGCCTCATTTTAAGCCATCTTCTTGCAAATGTGAGTAGTCGTCGCATCTCTTCTCAGAGATAAGCTTCCACCATTCTAGCGACTCTTTCACTTTGTATTTCTACAATTTTGTACATTTCACTCATTAATAGAAATTGTTTATTACTATATATTTGTGTTTATGGTGGAATATCTGATATATTTTTGTTATATTATTGGATATAAAATATATCTCTGTAAATTTATTTATTATATCTCCGCTCTCATTTCGTTTTAAAAATAATCCAGATCAGTGGTATTGGAGCAGGTTGCTCTTGATTGTTTTTTTAGTGCCTGTCCCCGACGAGGTCCGAGTATAGCAAGTTGGGTCTCCATCTTGTCTCTCTTGAGGAAAATCACTCTCGCACGCCCAAGAAACCCTCCATGGTAGAAGAAAAAAAAAGCGATAGATCAAACGATTCTATTAATTTGTTTCTTGAGAAAGCTCTCACGTGACAGAGGGATGAAATGATGGAACATTTTTCCCACATCCTTCAACACCTGCCAATAATAACATGAGAGTCTTCATTAAGCGGCCACTTTGGAGGCACCTCGCCTTTCAAGGTACAAACTAATTTTGATATTCCCATATTTGAATGACATATAGATGCAAATGCCCTAGAAAAATGGTTAAATCTACTAGAAGGTTATTTCTTTGTTCATAATTTCTCCGATAGGGAAAATATCACCTTCACACTCCTTAAGGCTCTCCCCCATGTCAAACATTAGTGGGAAACTTACTTGGAGCAAAGTTCCACATAGGAGTTTGGAATATATGGGGTCGAGCCCACGTGGTAATTTTTTTTGGATGCGGTCAATGAACAATATTACCCTATTGGAAACTATGACGACCAATACATGAGATGGACCACACTACGACAAGAGAGGGGCCAAGCAGTGCCAGAGTTCACCAATACCTTCCATACCTTTCACACTAAGTTGGGTATCAAAGACTCTGAGCGACATCTGGTTCTGAGATACCGTGGGGATCTACACAGATACATCCAAATTGAAAAGGATTTTCTGGACATCTCATCACTGGGTGTTGCTTATCGATATGTTGTTAAAATCAAGCAGAAATTTAAGCACCAAAACAAGTGGGATTTCGGGTTTGAAAATCCGCAACAACCAAAGTATGGTAAAGACGACCCTAACAACTAGCCTTCAGAAAACCAATCTAAGACACAGGAAAATAAGGGTAATGGAAAGACAAAGGACACTGGAAAATGGTGTGATTTCCATAAAATCCCCTAGCACAACACCGATTAATGTTGCTCAAAATAGTCATTGGTGGATGAGATCAAAGAATCAAGGAATCATAAGACAAGGAGCCAGACCCTAATTCATAATCTGTTAAATCAGCTAGAATATTTCTCTGTTCATAATTTCTCCGACAGGGAAAATATCACCTTCACACTCCTTAAGGCTCTCCCCATCTCAAACATTGGTGGGAAAATTACTAGGAGAAAAGTTCCGCAGAGGATTCTAGATATATGGGGCCGAGCCCACTTGGGATTTTTTTGTTGATGCGGTCAAGGAACAATATTACTCTGTTAGCAACTATGAAAACTAGTACATGAGATGGACCACACTGTAGCAAGAGAGGGTCCAAGTAGTGCTAAAGTTCACCAATACCTTCCATAACTTGTGCACCAAGCTAGGTATCAAATACTCTGAGTGAATTATGGTTTTGAAATACTGTGGGGCTCTACACAGATACATTCAAACTAAAATGGATGTTCTGGACATCTCATAATTGGGTGTTGCTTATCGATATATTGTTAAAATCGAGCATAAATTTATGAACCAAAACAAGTGGGATTTCAGGTCTGCAAATCCGCAACAACCAAAGTATGGTAAAGATGTCCCTAACAACCAACCTTTATAAAACCAATCCAAACCACATCAAAAGAAGGGTAACGGAATGATGAAGAAGGACACTAGAAAATGGTGTGATTTCCACAAAATACCCTGGAACAACACCGATGAATGTCTCTCAAAACAGTCATTGGTGGCTAAGATCAAATACAAGGATCCAAACCTTTATTCAGAATCTGATTCAAAAAATACTGGTAGAAGACATATCATCGAAGCATACCCCACTATTATTGTCGTGACTGTAGCCAGAAGAACCAATAGATCCTGAAGAGGGGGAACACCTTTTTCATTCACAGATGTGGGGGAAGGGGACCTCACTGCATTTTATTGTTGATAGCGGAAGCCAGAAGAACCTCATCTCAACAAAGGTTGTCAGACAGTTGGGATTGACGACAACATCACACCCATAGCCATACAACATCACATGGCTTCGCTAGGGATGAGATCTTCGTGTCAGCCAATAGTGACGATTGTCATACGTCATCCAACCCTTCAAGGATGAGGCATTATGTGATGTTTCCCTGCTGGATATTTGTGATGTTCTCTTGGGCCAACCATATATGTGGAAGCACCATGATATTTATGAGTCTCGAACCCGTAGTGTCATTTTTACTCTAGGGGTCATATCCACATGACACCAGAGGTAGTTATGACTACTGTCCCACCTAAACAATGCTAGAAAGTAGTATCTCATACTACAAAATTCAGCTTCTTCACAATCTATTCAAAAGGTGAACATAAGGACACTACAACCATGACAACCTGGGTCCAAGCACCTTCTATCCAAAAGAAGCAGGTAGACAAGATTGTAGCAAAGCACAAAGAATCCTTCTACACATAGTCATCTCATGTAGCCTGATTGGTTGAACAGATTCAACCCCGCCAATAATAGGTTCATGAAAGCCTTCCACAAACCAAGCAACACAACATCTTCAGCAAGGCAAGCAACTCACAAAGATTCAGATTCAAAAATCGCTTTCCCCTCACCCCTGAGAAATCAACGTAATGGAGACCATTTGTTTTTAAGGAGGGAGGATTGATCTAGGTGGATATTGGTGGCCACCCACCTATTCCAACTGGCACAAAACAATCTTCTGGTAACTTACTATTTTTAGCTAGTTTTTGGTTCCTAAACTTTCAGGGCCATTTTGAGGGCCTAAATAAAGTTTTTTCGGGATCAAGCACCTGAATGATAGACAAAGGATATGATTGAGCCTCAAAATAAATCTCCTTGATGATACCTTTCCAACGAGCTATCGTTCACCCAAAACAAAGATCATATGCCAAAATTACACCCCTGAGAAGTTGATACACCAAACTACCCAAAACGGGGTCCAAAAAACTGTTGGCTTTTCATCTTCCGAGGTTAGAGTTTTGGATTTTATTTATGTTAAAAAGGGCTTTAGAGCCTCATTGTAAGCCATATTATTGTGAATGTGAGTATCCATCACATCTCTTCTCAGAGATAAACTGCCAACATTCTAGCGAGTCTTTCACTCTGTATTTCTACAGTTTTGTACATTTCGCTCATTAATAGAAATTCTTTATTATTGTATCTATGTGTTTATGGTTTCATATATGATATATTTATGTTATATTATTGGATATCCAATATATCTTTGTATGTTTCTTTATTATATCTCCATTCTCATTTCGTGCCAAAAATAATCTAGATCAGTGGTATCAGAGCAAGCTTCTCTTGATCATTTTTTTCAGTGCATGTCCCCGACGAGGTTCGAGTATAAAAATTTGGGTCTCGATCTTGCATCACTTGAGGAAAATCACTCTCACACGCCCAATAAACCCTCCATCGTGGAAGAAAAAAAAATGACAGAGCAGACGATTCTATTCATCTATTGCTTGAGCAAGATCTCACGCGACAGAGGGATGAAATGATGGAGAATTTTTCCCACATCCTTCAACACCTTCCAATAAAAATGGGTGTGTCTTCATAAAGAGACCACTTTGGAGGCACCTCTCCTTTCAATGTATAATTTAATTTTGATATTCCCATATTTGAAGGACAGATAGATGCGGATGCCCTAGAAAAATGGTTAAATTTGCTAGAAGGTTATTTCTCTGTTCATAATTTCTCTGACAGGGAAAAGATCACCTTCACACTCCTTAAGGAGCTCCTCCATTTCAAACATTGGTGGGAAACTTTCTGGGATCAAAGTTCCATAGAGGATTTTGGAATATATGGGTTCGAGCCCACTTGATATTTCTTTGTGGATGCAGTCAAGGAACAATATTACCCCGTTGAAAACTATGACGACCAGTACATGAGATGGACCACACTGTGGCAAGAGAGGGGCCAAGAAGTAACAAAGTTCACTAATACCTTCCATACCTTGTCCACCAAGATGGGTATCAAAGACTCCAAGTGACATCTGGTTCTAAAATACCGTGGGGATATACACAGATACATCCAAACTGAAATGAATTTTTTGGACATATCATCATATCATCATTTGGGTACTGCTTATCGATATGTTTTTAAAATTGAGCAGAAATTTAAGCACCAGAACAAGCGAGATTTTGGGTCTTCAAATATGAAACATCCAAAGTATGGTAAAGACAACCCTAACAGCCAACCTTCAGAAAACCAATCCAAGCCACAGGAAAAGAAGGGTAACGGAAAGATGAAGAAGGACACTAGAAAATGGTATGATTTCCACAAAATCCCCTGGAACAACACCGATGAATGTCACTCAAAACAATCATTGGTGGCCGAGATCAAATACAAGGAGTCGAACCCTGATTCAAAAAATATTGGTAGAAGACAGATTATCGACGCACACCCCACTACTATTGTCGTGACCACAACAATTCAACTAGAAGAACCAACATATCCTGAACAAGGGGAGCACCATTTTCATTCAAAGATGTGGGTAAAGGGGACCCCACTACATTTTATTGTTGATAGTAGAAGCTAGAAGAACCTCATCTCAACAGAGGTTGTCAAACAATTGGGATTGTCGACAACACCACACCCGCAACCATACAACATCTAGTGGCTTCACTAGGGACGAGATCTTTGTGTTAGCCAACAATGATGATTGACATACAACATCCAGCCCTTCAAGTATGAGGTATTATGTGATGTTTCCCCACTGGATGTTTGTGATGTTCTCTTGGGCCAACCATATATGTGGAAGTATTTATGAGTATCGACCCCGTAGTGTCATTGTTACTCTGGGGGGTCCTCTCTACAGGATACTAGAGGTATTACTGACTACTGTCCCACCTAAACAGTGCCACAAGGTAGTATCTCATACTACAAAATTCAAATTCTTCACAATTTTCTCAAAAGGTGAATAGAAGGACACTACAACAGACTCGATCCAAGCACCTTCTATCCAACAACAAGTCGACAAGATTGCAGAAAAGCGCAAATCTTCCTTCTACACATATTCATCTCATGTAGCCTGACTATTTGAACATATTCAACCCTGCCAACAATAGGTTCATGATATCCTTCCACAAACCAAACATCGCAACGTCTCCAACAAGGAAAACAACTCACCAAGATTCATATTCAACAATCACTTTCCTCTCTCCTCTGCGAACTCAACATAGTGGAGACCATTTATTTTTACGGAGGGAGGATTGATCCAAGTGGATATTGGTGGCCACCTATTCCAATTGGCACAAAACAATATTTTGGTAACTTATTATTTTTAGCAGTTTTTCAGTCCTAAGCTTCTGAGGCCATTTTGAGGGCCTAAATGAATTATTTTCGGTATCGATCACCTCATTAATAAAAAAGGGATTTGATTGAGACCCCAAAATGAATCTCCTCAATGATACCTTTCCAACAAGCTATCGTGCGCTCCAAATGAATATCGTTTGCCAAAGTTACACCCTTGGGAAGTTGATACACCAAACTACCCAAAACAGGGTCCACAAAACTATTAGTTTTTCATCTTCCGAGGCTAGGGTTTTGAATTTTATTTATGTTAATAAGGCCTTTAGAGCCTCATTTTAATCCATATTCTTGTGAATGTGAGTATCCGTCACATCTCTTCTCAGAGATATGCTGCCACCATTCTAGCGAGTCTTTCACTCTGTATTTCAATAGTTTTGTACATTTCTCTCATTAATAGAAATTGTGTATTAATGTATCTCTGTGTTTATGGTTGCATCTCTGATATATTTATGTTATATTATTGGATATCCAAGATATCTCTATAAATTTATTTATTATATCTCTGCTCTCATTTCGTGCCGAAAATAATTCCGATGAATATTGGGAAAAATTGCCTTGTAAAATATTGTAATTTTGTAGTCAATTTGGACCGTTCATTTTAAGGTTGCAGATCTGAAGGTAGAAGTTATTTTTAGGGTTTTTTCCCTAGAAGGAAACCCTCTTTTATGAGGGAATTTTATTGTGGCTATGTATTATCATGAATATTGTACTCTGAGATAGGAGACTATGAGAAAAAAAAGGAAGTTACAATGGGTGTGTTGTAGGTTGTATCCCTTCATTTTGTTGGATAATAAAAAGGAAGGACCTGGAAATTTCTCCGGTGGATGTAGCCCACACTAGGTGAACCATGTATATTTGTGTCTCTATTTTATTGTGTATCTTCTGTGTTTTAGTTCTGCATTTGTTTTATTTTATTGCTCTGTGATCCTGCTTTTTCCAACAACTAGTATCAGAGTGAAAGGTAACTCGCAGGAAAAGTGGGTTCCTAGTTCGAGTGGGAGAAATGGAAGAAGATGGAAAGTTTAGGGTCAATAAATTTAACGGCCAAAACTACCAGTTATGGAATATGTATATGGAATATTATTTATATCAGAAGGATCTATTCCTACCATTGGGTGGAATAGAAAAGAAGCTGATGACAATGAAGGAAAAAGAATGGGAGGTTCTCGACAGAAAGGCACAAGGAATGATATGGTTGAGCATGGCAGCATCAGTGGATTTCAATATTTCAAAAGAAAAGACAATGAAGGAGTTGATGGATGCATTGGATAAACTGTACGAAAACCCTCGATGTCCAATAAGGTATTTCTAATGAAGAGATTATTTAATATGAAGATGTTAGAAGGTGGGTCTGTTGCAGATCATTTAAATGAATTTAATATGGTTACTAATAAGCTAAGTTATTTAAAAGTGGACTTTGATGATGAGGTAAGGGCTCTTCTAATATTATGCTCATTGCTAGAAATATGGAATGAACTTTTCATGGTTGTAAGTAACTCTGTCTCTGTTTCAAACACTCTAAAAAATGATGATGTTGTTGGTGTTATCCTTAACAAGGAAATGCGACACAAAAGCATAGGTGAGACATCAGGTAATGCATTGACTGTGGAGAACAGGGGAAGACAAAAGGATAGAGAAAAGGGCTCAGGGAACCGTGGGAACTCTGGGAAGGGAAAATCCAAGTCCATACGGGGAAATATAGAGTGATGGAATTGTGGGAAGAAAGGACATCTGAAGAAAGACTGCAGATCTGCAAAGAAACAAAGAGATGAACAACAAGAGAAAAATCAAGAAGCAAATGTAACAGGTGATGTGTTACAAGATGATTTGATTATTTTTGTAGATAATATTTTTGAGTCTTGGATAGTAGATTCAGGGGTTTCATTTCATTCCACACCCCATAGTAAACATTTTCTAGATTATGTTCGAGGTGATTTTGGACAAGTTCATTTGGGTGATGATGCACTATGCAAAATTATTGGAATGGGTAAGGTACCAATAAATCAAAAGAATGGAAACCAATGGTCATTGAAATATGTAAGACATGTTACAGATCTAAGGAAAAATATAATTTCAATAAGGAAGTTGGAAAGTGAAGGTTGTATATCCATATTTATAGATAAGGCATGGAAGGTCACCAAAGGATCACTGGTGATAGCAAAATGAGAGAAGGTAGGTACATTGTATTTATGTAATGGTAATACTGACTCTTCTATATTTAGTTTCTACATGAGTGGATACAACACTATGGCATCATAGGATTGGACGCATGAGTGAGAAGGGGATGCAGATACTTCACAAAAGAAATTTGTTTCCAGATATTAAACAAATTGATTTGGATTTCTGTGAGCGTTGTGTTTATGGAAAACAAAAGAGAGTCAAATTTCTTAGAGTCGGAAAAGAAAAGAAGAGTGAAAGGTTAGATATTGTGCATATAGATGTATGGGGACTAGATCAGGTATCATCTCTTGGTGGATCTCGTTATTATATTACTTTTATTGATGATACAACTAGAAAAACTTGGGTTTATTGCATTCGACAAAAATATGATGTTTTTGATACTTTTAAGAAATGGAAAGATTTGGTTGAGAATGAGATAGGAAAAAGGTTGAAGTGTCTTAGATTAGACAATGGAGGTGAATATTGCAGCAAGGAGTTTGATGATTATTGTTCATACCATGGGATTCGTAGAGAGAAGACGGTTCCAAGAACACCACAAGAAAATGGTGTGTCAGAAAGGATGAATATGACAATCATGGAGTGTGCAAGGAGTATGAGATTGCATGTTGGGTTTCCCTTACAGTTCTGGAAAGATGTTGTATATACTATTGTTTACTTAATAAACATAGGAATTTCAAGCTCTTTATATGGTGGAATTCTAGAGGAGGAATGGTCATGTAAAAAGGTAAACTATTCTTTTTTGAAGAATTTTGGTTGTGAAGCATTTGTCCATATTGATAAAGAAAATAGAANCAAAATCATTAGGAGTATAGATGTCATATTCAATGAGAAGGTCATGTACAAAGATCAGTTGCATGAAATAGGAAAAAGAAAAACCAGCATATACAGTGTTTGATGAGATCACGGAAAAATAAATTCCAAAGGTACCAAAAAATCAAAATGTACAACAACAAGAGAAGTAGGTACCTCGAAATCCTACAAGTGTTGCTAGAATATCTACTAGGTTATGTATACCCCCTGAACGATACTCTCCTTCATTGTATTATTTATTGTTGACTGATTTTGGTGAACCAGAATGTTATGAAGAGGCAATGCAGGTAGACAATAAAAAGGAGTGGGAGCAAGGCATGAAAGAGAAAATGGATTGCTTGGTAAATAACTAGACTTGAGACTTGATTTAGTTTCCTACAG